>JAHBCN010002542.1:89431-114028 GCA_019359885.1 Listronotus oregonensis
AAAAAATTTAACCTAGGTACAAAAAAATTGGTTTAGTACAATGTTATTACAGGGGTAAATTACACTGCTGAAAAACAAGATTCCGAACGAAAATGGGTTTAAGAGCAGGACCTTGTCAAATGAAAGGTCAAGAAATTTTAAATTAGCAAATTTAAAAGAACAGGGGCTGTAACGGACCAACCGAGATCATGAAGACCAAGAATTACGATGATCAAATTGCAGAAGTTCTTGGGGGAAAATCAAAACGCAAATAATCCGCTACAATCAGTAGTGTAATTCGATATCAAAACGACTGCAAATGCCATACAACACGGTTTGGAAATTTTTTACAAAAAATCTAAAAATGTATCCATATAAATTGAAACTGCCTTTTGTATTAAATATGAGGCCCATTTCTCTTTAAATGGTGAATCAATAAAGACTGTTGAATATGGTCAACATATAATCCACATAAAATCATTCAATACGGTCTTCATAATAGGAAAGTCACCGTCTGGTGCGGTTTCACAGCTAATTTTATCATTGGTCCATACTTCTTTAAGAAGAAACAGAATGGAGAGGCCGTATCTGTAAGGGTTACTGGCGAACGATACCTCAGATGTTACTAGACTATCCCATTCCACGTATACAAAACGAGCACCAAGGAATTGAAAATATGATTTTAATGCGGACGAAGCCCCCCCGCATATTTACCGACCAGTTAAAGAATTGTTAACTGCCGTTTTTAAGATCGTGTTATAAGCAGACATTTTGTTAATTCATGGCCTCCAAGATCACCTGATCTTAACCCAGCGGACTACTGGGTGTGGTGCTATTTAAAAAATTTTGTGTTTAGAACACGACCAACAACGCTGGAGTAATTAAAACACTCTATTAGAGAGCAAATTGCTGCAATTCAACCAGAAATGCCAAAAAAAAAACACTTTTGGACATATAAAATCCCATTATTTAAGTAATCGATTTTCTTTCATTTTTTTTTGTTAACTTAGTTTGTCAAAAATACATAATAATCAAATTTTCCCTTTTTTATGATAACCGTTTTCCCTTTAAAAAAATGATTTTTTTATATACAATATCTGGCAAGTCCATTAAATATTTTCGATTATTTTTTTTTTTTTATTTAAAAACCTATATTTTTTATCCATCCCTAAGGAAATTAGTGGAAAACTCAAAATATTCAATTTCTTCTCTGAACTTTTGTCTTATTGTTGCCAACGTTACATACTGTTTTTGGGGTTATAAAAAATTTTCCCCGAATAAAATTTTTTTTTTTTTAAATATATTTTTTTTTGGGGTTTTTTGGGGTTTTTTTGCTTGGAAGACATACTGGAAGTATAATCCTGGTCTGTTTTATCCCATTCTTCTTTATATTTGCAATTGTCTTGGCCAATTTTGTTGCATCTGCGGCTCGCTGCGGCTTTGAATTTGAAGGGGGTCCGTTTGGACTTTTTTTTTTTTCAGATAAAAAAACTTAGATATTTAAGATTATCAGCTTGTTCATTATACTTATTATTTTTTTTTCTCAGCATTTTTAAAACCTTTTAAAAAGGTAATTAAACCGCACGATTGTAAACTTTTAAAATCCTTTAATTTTTTAATAAAAAAATCGTTTTTAATTTCCAAATTTTTTTAAAAATTTTTTTATTTTTTTTTGGCTCTATTTTTAAAAAGGATTCTAAATTGATTGCACATCATTATTGTCCTGTTTCAGCACTATTTAATGTGCTCCAGATTTGACATCCGACGTTTCGTCACTCGATCCCCCATCACTACATCTAAGCCATTATGCAAAATTAACTTCCCTCCCAACAAAATTTTGTTTTGTTTTAGCCTCAAATGCCCCCATAAATATAAGAAGATCAATGTCATCAATCTATATTAAAATAAATGATTTAAATGGAAAATGCCTAAATTTACGGACCAGGCTTGAAGTAAATGTTATGGAAGATATCAGTTAAACCCCCCCCGGGACCTCTTATTCAACTGAACGCCACTGATTTGGACTGGGACTTAATGGCAATATTCATTACAGTTTTTTCCGGAAATGACAACGGTAAGTACAGATAGATTGTGATTTTTTTTAGTTCATACTTTTTTACAACGTTTTTTCTGAACGACGGCTTATAGCCGTCAGCCCATCAAGGAAAAAGGGACCAATTTACCCAGTATCCCCTTTTGGGGAATATTTCAACCTATTATTTATTTTTTTTTAAGAAGACGCGATTTATTGCTAAATAGACCGGATAAAAAATTTCCCCCCGACATGTAGTTGTCAGCTTTTAAATTTTTTTACTTATAACCAGTTTTTGTATTATCACTTACAATTATGTAAATGCACTTGCACTCAAAAAAACAAACATAAATAATAATTATATTTTAATTTTTTTTATGATAGCCCACGAAGGCGATACTTAGGCAGTGGGCCCTTTGACTTCGTGCACCCACGGTACTCTAGTACTTAGGTCTAGGGTCCGTGGGTCCCGATTTCAACCCATTTTTTCTCAATTTTTTCATTGTTTTACAAGCACTGAAACGTGCAGTTTTTTTTTTACAGCACCTTTTAGACAACGCGGTAGTGCCATCTCGAACCTATTTTAAATAACTACTACCAAAAATGTCCCCCTGGCGGGGGATAAAACCCCAAGTCACCTGCGTGCGGGGCAAAGACTCTGTCCACTATGCAAAGGAGAAAGTCTAAACGCCATACTTTGATAGTATATTGACTGTGTTTGGCATGTAAGATATAGGAAACCTGCGTGACCTTGTGATTATGCACTAGCGCTCAGGGTGGCAAAAATTAGCATTTAGCATGTGAGAAAATTTTTAATTTTATACTGATCGCTTTAGTAATTTAAATTCATAATAAAAATAAAAAAGTAAACATTGTAATTAAAAAAGGTGGGTGTTAAAAAATAAATGTCCCGGAAAACGGCTGTCATCGATCAAAAGGTAAAAATTTAATACTTAAGTAACCATGAAAAAAATGTTGAAGAATGGAATTTTGGAAGTACTAGTTTAATAAAAGCTTAAGCTATACGTCAAACTAATATTAAACAACATTTTGTTGTTAACCTTAAGTAAGTTTTTAATTAATTATTATTCTTGCCCCTTTTAAAAATTAAAAAAAGGTTTAAATAGCCAACTTTGAAAATTAACATTTCTATTACTAAAAGTCCAAACGACTTTTCCAAAAACCATTTTAAATCATATAACGTTTTTTTTCTGTAAACAATACCCTATAAAATTTATGGGGAAAAAAATTAAAAAAATTTTTTTTTGTTTTTTTTACATTAATTTGTTTTTTGCATTTATTTGAAAAAAATTCAATCTAAAATATATCACTTCGATAGAAAATTTTATTCTCTATATTTTTGCTGATGACGCAAAACGAATGAAATTTTATATTTGACTTTTAAATTTTTCTGTAAATATTACCAAAAACCGGTACCGGTATTACTAGATCTTGGGGTTTTTTTTCGTTTTTCCCTCATAATCCTTAAATTTAAAATTCCTCTTAATATTTTTTGTTGCAATGAGTTCTTGTAATATATTTATGTATTAAATATGTAAAATTTCAAAAAGAATTAATAAAAAATTACATGATTCGTGAGACAGTCTTGAAATGCATTTTACAAACAGCTTGTCCTCACGTACGAACTTTCAAGACTAACGAGAGGCGCCACTGTTTTTTCGCAATACGCAGGTTTCTATACATGGTCCACTAAGCGCGTCGGTAAATATTACTAAACCGTTGAACTTATGAAAAAAATTTTCTTACAAAACTTTTAAAATTTTATCTCTGCTACAATCCAAAATTATTTTCAGTATACGTTTTAAAAGTAATATAAAAAATTTAAAATTTTTTTAAAGAAAAACCTTCCCCTTTTTGTGGCAAATGAACTTCTGTGGGTTATTATTCAATTTTTAAAAATTTTAGGGGTCGAAAGGTTGAAGTATAATTTTTTTTTAAAAAATAAATCAAAATCATACTGTTTTAAAAGGGGTTTTGTCTCCGCCATTTTGTTAATTTCCTGACAAATTTACAGAATCAAAACCTACTTTTTTTTAAACTTATCTTTTTTTTATTTAATTTATACCGGGTAAAAATTTTTTCAAATCTCTTTTTTAATTCTATTTTAAATTAAAATTTCTAAATACAACCCCCTGTTTTTTTTTGCCGTTAAAAGCTTTGTGCTTTTTTATAAAACAATTTGTTTGCCTTTCTATCGCAATCTTTTGAAATATTAAGGTTTTCCCAAATTTACATAAAATGGGGAAAAATCGTAGGCGGCAGGTCAAGAAATCAAAAAATTATACTTTTGGCATAATAAATTTTTTTTTTTTGTTTAATAAATTTTTTATTTTATTTACATTTAAAAAAATTATTCAGAACCAAAAAACTAATAAAATTAACATAAAAAATTTTCTTAAACCCAATTAATTCATTAATTACCAAACACTTACCATTTTGCTTAAACAATTTAAACCCGTCGGTTAAAAATCTTTTACATTTTGTAACATTAAGGGGGTCATTAATTAAATACTTTCTTATTCTTTTTGCATATTTGCTGCTGTGGGGGGTGTTTTTAAACCAGTTTTTAACGTATCCCATGGGAAAAAAAATCAAGTTTTTAATCTGGGTGACCGGGGAAAAACGGCCCTCTTCTTGCCCCAACGGCCGGGAAATTTTTTTCATCCGAGTTTTTTTGGACCCAGCACTGAAATGAGCAGGTGCCCCATCTAACTGGAACCACACCTTCTTAATAGTTGAATGTATTTTTTTTAGCAGATTGTCAAGATCTTCTTAAAAAAAAAAATTAAAAATACCCCATTAGGTGTCCATCAAAAAAAAGGACCCTATTAGGGTTTTTCCCAATTACCCCCAAACATTTATAAAAAATATGTTGCTGGTCAACAGTCTGGATTAACATGGCGAAAAGGTTAAATTAGCCTTTTACATACCAATGTGTGTCCCTCATCGGAAAATAATACCCCCAAACCCCAATTCCAGAAATTATCCTTTTTTTAAAAATTTCCCCTTCGGCTTGATTTAATTCAAAAAATAATTCAACAACATATGCGACACTTAAATTAATTTTTCGTTTACCTCGGATTTTTCTTTATGCTTTTCTTATTAACTTTCACCCCTTTAAATTATCCATAAGGAATGACTTGCATCTGGGTGCTTCCCTCGGGAAAACCTCTCACTGATACCCCATGCCGGAAGACAATTTTAAAAATTTCCAAGGATAAAAATCATTTCAATTGATTCTTGCTTTATATTCATTTTAATTGCAAATCTTCTTAATAAGGAAAGATAATATGCACAGATGTAACCAAATGCACCAGATTACATAAATAATTACTAACACTACATGCCAACAGTATCAATTTTTTGATTCTTGAGCCATGCCGCCTACGATTTTTCCTTTTTGAGGTAAATTTAGGAAAAGCCTTAATATTTAAAACGATAGTGCGATAATAAAAACATAATGTTTTCAAAAAACCTTAATGCTTTAAACGGCAAAATAGTTCGGGGTTTTTATTTAAAAAATTAATTAAAATAAATTGAAAATAGAGATGTTAAATAAAAATTTTAATTAAATTTAAAAAAAAAAATGTTTAATAAAATGTCAAATTAATTACATGTAAATTTGTCAGCAAATTAAAAACAGTGGCGGAGACTAACTTTTTTAAAAAAATATGTTTTTGATTATCTTTCAAAAAAAAAAAAAAAAGCTTAACCTGCATTACCCACATACAAATTAAAAATTAAAAAGAACTAAAGGGGCTTTTTTCCCCCAAAAAAAACATGGGGTATTTTTAACAAAAAATAATTTTTTATAACTTTTTTTTAAACACCCTTATACTAGAAAAAAATTTTTGGGATTGTAGCAGAGAAAAAAAAAATTTTTTTTGTTTAAAAATTTTCTTATAAGTTCAACGGTTTAGTAACTTTTACCGACCCGCATAACCCAAAAAAAAAAACATTTATTCTTTAAGATATTTTTACTTGGTGTGGATACTGGCTCTAGCCCACAAATCGCTTTTTTGGGGAAACCAAACGTTTCATTTTTAATTTAAAAAAAATTTTAAAAAGGGGTTTTATGACAGGCAACTTTAAATGTCCACGTAATGAATGTCAATGACCACAAACCTGTATTTATTATCCATATGCTCCCAAAATAACAGTAGAAATTTTTTAATGTTTTAATTTATTGGTAAAATAATTAAATTTTTTTAAAAAAAAAAAAAATAATAAATTAAAAATTTTTCTTTTTTTGTATTCTTAAACATATTTTTTTTTTTTTTTTTTTTTATAAAAAATGTGTTTTTTTAAGAATGCAGCAGAAATGGGTTTTTGTTCTAACAGTAAAAGCTACAGATAAAAATCAAGGAGAAAATGGAAGGGAAAAATCATTTTTAAAATTTGATAAAAAAGTTCAAGAAACAACGAAATTTTTATTTCAGAAGAGTGGAGAACTACAGTAAAAAAAAATTTGGATCGAGAAGAAACTCCCCGATAGAGGTTTATTTAATAAATTTTTTTTTCATTTTACTAACGTTTTTTTATTTTTAAAATTTAAATTTAAATTAAAAGGTTTAAAGTTTTTAAATGTAATTGGTATTATTGGAATATTTTTATATTTTCTTTGCATCCCAGGTGACAATTAAAACACCACCGACACTTTTATTATCTTTTGATAACTTATCCTTTAAAAAATTTTTGAATAATATATTGTACCAACAAATGTTTCATTTAAAAACTATTTTAAATATCAAAATGGCTTTACTTTTTTTTAAAATAGAATACCATTAAATTTTTTTAAACCAAATTTTACAAGACATTCCGATATTAATCCTGATTGTATACTGTGCTGACTTTTTAGTTTTGAGAAAATGGCGATTAAAAAAATCCAAAAAAATTTCTTTTTTTTCTGTACAAATTTTTTTTGTTTTTTGGTGACCAATAAAATTTGTGACAGAATAACAAATAAAATTTTGTTTTATTCATTTTTTATAAAAAAGATTTTTATAATGGAAACAGTAGATCCTGTAATATGCTTTTTTTAATCTTCCCCAAGACTATATCCGCTGAGATCATTTCGTAAAACGCACCAAATATGTTGCAAAATAAAAATACGAATTTTGAAAAACATTTTTATTGTTTTTTGTGATAAGACCCTTGGGCCCGCTTTTTTTGGGGTTGGTCTTTTTCAAAACCAAATTAAAACCCAAAACCAAGACGGAGGAGTGCAAGACACGCAAACTGTTGCACTTTGGGGATTTTTTTAATAAAATTATATTTAATTTTTATATTTAATAGATACGATATTTAAAAATATTTTTTTTTTTAAATTTGAAACCAAATTTACAAATAAAATTTTTTTCAAATTTTTTTTCTGGTTAAAATTAAAAATCTTTATTATTTTTTCTGCTCACACAGTACACAATTTTTATTTGCTTTAATTCTATATGCTTCTATAAAAAAAATTAAATAATTATTTTTACCAACATGTTTCTATATGTCACTAAATGTATAAAAGCGGGTTGTGTCTTAATTCAACTAAGAGTGGAGCACTATAAATAAACCCCTACATTTAAAATTGGTATTATTTCAAAATTTTAAAGCGAAAAATAGAGTATCCATCTTTATTTATTATTAAGTATTAATAAGGTTAGTTTAAATTATTACTACCATAAAAAACAAGACCAGTAAGACTCTTGCAGTAAGACCAAGACCAAGACCGGGTGGTGCAAGACCAAGACCAAGACTTTTTTTGTCTTGCAAGACCAAGACCAAGACCAGGCTTCCAAGACCAATACCGAGACCAAGACTAAACCGGTCTTGGTATTGGTCTTGCTTTGCTCATAACTAATTGTTTTTTAAAATATTTCCCTTTTAACTTAACACATTTATTTATTCCATAAAACCAATAAGTAAAACATATATTTCATTGTTGCTGGGTCACTTTCGAAACAAGGTCTTCAAACGCAGAAACAGCTTCATTTGGATTTGAAAAACACTGACCACGCATTTTATTTTAAGTCTCGGGAACTATAAGAAGTCACGTGGTGATGGGTCGAGGCCAAACATTTCACTGCTCTAAACATCGATTTGTTTAAAGCGCCGTCTGGGACGAAGCATTGTCGTGGTGCAAAACAATGTTGCTTCTTTTACGCACTAATTAAACTTTTTTCAGCACTTGAGGCAAACAAACTGTAGTGTACTAAAGAGCATTAACAGTCCGTTGATCTTCCAATAAAACCGTTGTGACTGTCTAATTTTAACTGGATTGGGGTCAGTTGGAAACACCCATTGAGCCGACTGAGTTTTGATTTAAGACTAAAGGCACACATCCATGTTTCGTCATCAGTGATGATGTCGACAATACTTGATCTATCATTATCGTATTTTATTAGAATTTCTCTGCACCATTTGACGAGATGTGCTTTTTAAGCTTTGGGTAAATTATGGGAAACCCAACGACAACAAACTTTTCTTACTTTAAGATGATGGTGCAAGATCTTTTCGATTGCAATCATTTCAATCCCCAAAGTACCCCGATGATGGTGCAAGATCTTTTCGATTGCAATCATTTCAATCCCCAAAGTACCCCGAATAATTTGATATGTTACACGACTGTCTTCTTCTATCATTTGTCGAACAGTAGCTATGTTTTTTCAGTGACATCTTAAATTGGCCGCCCCTCACGCAATTCGTTACTCAGAGAAACTTATTCAAATTTAAATTCGTTGAATCAGTTATACACACTCGTCGAACTCGCGGCTTCATCACCAAAAGCAACCCGAAGTCTTTCAGTGCAGTGCTTTGGGCACAGACCACTTTTAAAATCATAATATATCATAGCAAGAAAATCTTTGCATGTAAGATACATTTTAATGCCAATTGACAAATTCTAAAAAATTACGATGAAAGGTTTCGTCATAGATGCTTTAAGTATATTAGTTAGCAGAAATTTTTGAAATGACCTACTTAATACTACTTCCGACTTTACCCAAAGTTCTGCGAAAATTGACTTTACTAAAAATTTTACTTAAAATTTTTGTTTATGAAGACGTTTATCCAAACCTAATAATTGTTTACCCTTTTTGTTCCTATATAACTGCATGTGGTCCTTCGCATATTTTTACTGGCCATATTCTCGAAAACCAACAAAGATAGGTGACGGATATAAAGTTTTTAAAAAAATATACAGGGTGTTCCATTTAAATTTATAAAATTCACGCCACTCTCGTTTAATTCGGAAGTAATAAGACATTATTATATTCACAATTGGCTTAATATATTATCCTAACTTAAAAGCGTTTTCATTCAAGAAAATAAAAGGTTTGGTAGTGTTTTTTTGTCACCCGGTATATATAGGCCATGCGGGTGAAGAATCTATAATAGGTAAAATAATCATGTAAATGTATAAGTTTTTATTTTGGGTAAAATTTTATTATACGGTATATATTTAATCCTAAAAAAAAATTGTTTTAGTTGGTTTTAGTTGCACGGGATCATGGATCACCAAAATGGTTTGAAACTGTTAGACATTTAACAGTTCTTTTAGTTGACGAAAATGACAACAGACCGGAGTTTCCTGGATCTACTGCTACTAATCCTTACCACTTTTACGTTACAGAAAATAATAGGCCCGATACTTTAATAGGTAAGTTTGCAGTAAATGAAATTATAAGGTTTAAAAACAAACAAAGGTAGAACTTAAATGATAAATGTTATTGAAATATGCAAAAACACACTTTTTGAATTTTACAAATTTTGTTTAAATGTACTAGAGGATTTATTATTTTAAATTTATATGGGTAATTTTTTGTAATATTTGGACTAACTTTGTTTATTTTAATGATTTTCAGTTGGCTCTTTTTTGTAAATATATTTTTAATTTTTATTATTTTACTGCCTTCAACTTCCTTTTGTAATAAGGGGTTTTCGACCCTTCGATCGATCACGCATATCCCAATTTTAAAACTACCAAAAAATAAATTAACTTTTTTATTACACACTTCGCATGTTGGAAATTTACAGACGACAACATTTAATGTCATTGCGAACAAAAAATAATCTATGAATTTTTGTGATATCTGTAATTTAAACGGTCGTAGCAGTTTGAGCTGTTAAATTTTGACATTTTGTCGAGTAAACAAAAATAGTATATTAAGTATTAAGGTCAGTAAGTGTTCCTTACTGGTTGAGGATGTTTTTTTTTTATCTTGGGACAGTCCATTTTATTTATTTGAATTCCAAATTACTCAAAATTTGCAGAAAAAATCTTTTTTTTAATTTACACCTTAAAATTATCCTAAAAATTCGGTTTTTTAACTATAACTCAAAAAAATTGCATATAGACAAAAAAACCTATATAACCTAAATTAAAGGTCTTGTAAAAATACATAGTTTATGATATATTAAATTTCCTATATCTTTTATAGTTTTTAAGATATTGACGTTTAAAATTTAAAAAATCTGAAATGACTTCAGATTCGTGTTCAGCGGAAAAAAAACGCCAGAAAATCTTAGTCCGATACCCAGCACACACCACTTTTTTGTGGACCTGTGTTATTAGAAAATAAAAACTATTACTTTTTAACCCTACAATGCCGACAATGAATTGGTTTTAATTTTTTTTATTAAAAACGATTCAAGATAGGAAAAAAAATCAAAATACAAAAATGTTGTATTTTCAATTACTTAATCTAAGCAAAATATAAAAATTGCAAAAAAAAAATAGTGGTGTATATGTTTTTCACAATTATTTTCGATAAATTGTCCCCTGAGGCGCCACTGGACCTAATAATTTTAATTTAATTAGGCCTAAAATAGGCCCTTTTAAATAGAAATAATTCTGGCACATTTCAAAAAAATCGGCTTGAAGAAAATTACAAAAAAAACATTTTTTGTTTTAATTTACCGCCTTTTATCCTAAAAAATATGTATTTTTAAAGCAATATTCATAGAAACTTTTTTAAAATATTTTTCAAGGAGAAATTACCCCTTTAAATTTGGCCGTGCATTTTTCAAACACCTTGTATTTTTTCGGCTGTCGTTTTATTATTAAATTGTTAAAATCATAATTTTTCTTAATTTTTTTTTCCGAATGATTTCGATGTTGGGCAAATGTTTTATTGGTTGTACAGGGTGGGCATTTTATTAGGGTCCTATACATTTTCTCAGAAACTGCAGACTTTTGAGAAAACAAGTTTGGACAAAAGTTTCTTGGATTAATTTGTGCTTTTAATTAATTCCACTTTCACATATACAGGGTGTTTATTGTGTTGGCCACCGGTGTTCACTATATTATTTTAAATGGGACATCCTATATATTATTATATATTTAGGTAGTGCTTCCAAGGACCAGTTCAACGATATAAAACGGTATGGGTCTGTGTCGCAATGTTTTGGATTTATTGACGTTTTTCTTTAATTTTTGACCTATCTTTAAATTAATAAAAAGACGGTAAATATTCCTTTTTTTTAATTTCTTTGCGTAAAAAAAATTACAAAAGCTTATTTTATCTACGTTTGGAGGCAAAATTGTTTAAGTTTTAAAAATAAATCAGTGTTGCCATGTTTTGTCCATCGTAAAATTTCTTGAATTTTTTAATTGCAAACCCCTGTATATAATAACAAATCTATATGAAGAATTAAAAGACCTTTTCAACGATATATAACAGCATGGGTCTGCGAGTCACCGTTTTGTACGTATGGATGATTGTTTTCAGGAAAAGTCATATTTTTCTTTTTCCAACCACACTACATCCTGTATACTTAATATTATAAATCAATACAATAAATTTGATTTAAGCGAATAAACCAAATCCCCTATAATAATTCATAATAAAAAGTATACAGGGTGTAGTGTGGTTGAAAAAAGAAAAATAATTTTCCTAAAGACAATTATTTATAAGTTCGAAACGGTGACTCGCCGACCCATGATGTTATGCATTGTTGAAAAGGTCTTTTAATTCTTTATATAGATATGGTATTATATACAGGGGGTTGCATTTAAAAAAAACTAAATAAATTTTACGATAGACAAAACAAGGCAACACTGTAACATTTTTAAAATTTAAAGCGTAAACAAATTTAAAAAAAGGAATATAAACCGTATTTGTATTAATTTAAAAATAGATCAAAAATTAAAAAAAAACTTCAAAAAATCCGAAACGTTGCAACACAGACCCATACCGTTATATATCGTTGAACTTGTCTTTGGAAGCGCTTTCTAAATATATAATAATAAATAGGGTATCCCATTTAAAATAAGGAAGTAAACACTGGCGGCCAACACAATGAACACCCTGTATATGTGAAAGTAAAATTAATTAAAAGTATAAATTAATCCAGGAAACTTTTGTCCCATCTTCATTTTTCAAAAGTCTGCAGTTTCTGAGAAAATGTATAGGACCCTAATAAAATGCCCACCCTGTGCATTAATAAGGGCTAATAATGAATAATTTTGTAAATGTTAATAAAACTTATAAATAAACAATTCAGTACCAAATATATTATAGACTTGTACATTTAAGTAAAATAATGTAACTTAAATTCAATATTTTTAGGACAAGTCCGCGCTCTCGACCGTGACGAAGGCAAACATGCTGCTGTGTACTACTACATTTTAATAGGCAACGAAGATCAGTCATTTAAACTCAACAAAGCTACTGGTAACTTATATGCGGCAAAATCATTTGACAGAGAAACTCGGGATAATTATAATTTAGTGGTTATTGCAAATAATGACCCTGATTATTATGTAACCCCAGAAGAAATGAATGAAATGGAAAAACTAGGTAATGTAATGACACATGCTTTAAGTTTTTTTATATCAACAAGTGCAGCTATTATAGCCAATATAAGTAAAAAATATATATTTAAGGTATTAATTACTAATGCTTTAGGTATACACATACGGTATTGATTATTAATATTACATATCACTTGCACAGGTTTATCCAATCATATCTTCCATGTTTCCTTGAAAGTGTTAGACAATGTTATGGTTTCAATAACACTAAAATCTTGGACTTCCATTGTCTTTATTTGTTTATTAATACACAACGTTTCGGGTAGTGATGTATCTTCAACCGTTTTCAAGTGATAACTAAAAACTATTCTTAAAAGCTACGACTTATGTACCATCCCTTGATCACCGAAGCTTGAGCGATTTTTTTCGGTTTACAACGGCTGTCAGATATTCAGAATATTAATACTAGGCTTACTTAATACATTTTCGTTGTCTACAATTATAACAACTTCTTAAAAAAAAATTCCAGTGGGTTTTTTTATGCATAAGTTTTGCTTCTGACCATAGTATGCTGTGTTATGTTGACCAAGCGTGTTCGGCAATCCCTGACTTCGACGTTTCACCTTATTCCGTATGTTTTTTGGGTTCTTTAACTCTAATTTCAAGTGGTTTTTTTGTTTCCCTGATGTACCTATACCTCACCACATTCACCGGAATTTGGTAGATACAGTAATTATTTAAAACATTGTTGTTTGGTTTGTCTTGGTAAGAATACTGCTTAGAGTGGTTTGTGATTTAAATACCATTTTAATATTATACTTATTTGCAATTCTGCGGATTTTTTCCGAAGTTTCTTTAATATATGAGATAAAGTTAGAGTTTTTTGTCTTATTTTAACATTCTTTAATGGTTTCCTTTACCAGTCACTCACTGTATCCGTTTTGCTTAAGATCCTTAGTTTTATTACCTATTTTCCCTTGCAGGGATTCCTTACTGTTACATAAGGTCACAGCACGGTTATATAGAGTACGTATGACCCCGTTCCGTTTTGTTAGAGTGATTAGAATTCGTGTAAGTATTGTCTAGTTTGAGTAGGTTTTATGTATAACAAGGTTTGTATATATCCATTATTTTGTTTGACTAAAACGTCGAGAAAAGGTAAAGCCGAATTTTTCTCCTTCTCCATTGTGAATTTGATAGAAGATCGAAGGCAATTTAAATGTTTTAAATAATAAATGTGTTTACCAAACTTCCCGTGAATGTGGTGAGGTATACATCGGGGAAACGAAAAGACCACTCAAAATTAGAGTTAAAGAATACAAAAACATACGGAACGAGGAGAAACGTCTATGTCAGGGATTGCCGAACACGCTTGGTCAAAACAACACCGCATACAATGGACGGAAGTAAAAATTATTTGTAAAGAAACCCACTGGAAAAAAAATGTAAAGAAGCTAAGTAATAATTGTAAACAACCGAAATGTATTTAGCAAGCCCAGTATTGATATTCCGAATATCTGGCAGCCGTTGCTGAACCGAGCAAAATCTTTTAAGCTTCGGGGAACATCGGATAGTATACAGGGTGATTCATGAGGAAATGTCAATACTTCAGGTACGTAGTCACGGTACAAAAATAAACCTAAAAGTCTATACACATATGGGTCCGCAAGGCCTTCGTTTCCGAAATACAGGGTGTTAAAGTTTTGATTAAATTTTTCTATTTTTTAAATAAAATCTATGATAAATTAAATATTGGAGTAAAATTTGGTATCGGGGGTTTTTTGGGTTTGAATCTAATCCTTACGGCTCTTACTTGAGGGGGCCACCTAACGTCTTTTTTCTATTTTGAAAAATAAACTTTTGGGTACGGCCCTGTATTACATTTTTAAATAATTAAATAACTTTTTGTCATTTTTATCAAAAGGTAACCTGTTAAAAGTCGATATAAGCAACCGTTTTCGAGATATTTGGATTAAAAAAAAAATACCACGCATGACACGCATCTGATGTTATAATAGCAAAATTTTAAAAAAATTAAACAAGATGTATAATTAAACAATATGTATTTTACATTTCAATAAAATTACTTTTCTTAAATTATGTTCAGCAAAACATATTTTTTTTTTTTAAATATAAAAATATATAAATAAAAACTTTAATACCCTGTATATCGGAAATGAAGGCCTTGCGGACCCATATTTGTATAGACTTTTATGCTTATTTTTGGATCCTGAGTACGCACCTGAAGTACTAACATTTCCTCATGAATCACCCTGTATAAGTCGTAGGTTTTAAGAATAGTTTTTAGTTATCACTTGAAAAAGGTTGGAGATACATCACTAACCGAAACGTTGTGTATCAATCACCAAATAAAGACAATGGAAGTCTAAAATTTTAGAGTTATAGAATATACATTCGTGAATAGTTAAGGTCTATTACTGCCAAAAAAACTAGTTTAAACTAAGGACTATTTTTTATTGGTGTATTTTAATAATTTTTTTAAAACTATTTTAAGGATCTATTTTTAGGTATGCTTAACGATAAGAGTATAGCCCATGTTATTGTAACAATAAAAGATGAGAACGACAACGAACCCTACTTTAAAAGTACGGTATACTATGCTGTCGTAAATGCAATGGCAAATATTAATCACTTTGTCGCCAACGTGACAGCATTTGATCCCGATTTTGGAATAAATGGGTAAGATTATTACCATATTAAACGAAATTAGGCTATTTTCACATCCCGCGGAAAATGATTGTAAACAAATTTGTGTCTAAAATATTATTTGGCTTTTAAACTTTCATCTAAAGATATAAATTTAGTAAATGTGTTTTTTACAACAACGTTTAATGCAATATGAATGATTGTTTCTTTACCGACAATCGACGAAATCGACCATCTAAAGTATTAAATTAATGTTTTTTTAAATACTTCAAATAAATAATTAATTAACTTTAATAATTTGCTTGACCGTAGTATGCTTAAATACTGACAAAACCAAAAAAAAGGTGAAAACTTTTTTAATCCTTCGTTAGTTTTACAATACCACAAAATTTTTTCAGAAAGTTTCCTGTCTATGTTTTAAGTATTTGTATCTGGGGACACTATTTACGTATTTTGTACGTATTTTGACTTTGGTTTGTTTTTGGGGTTTCCTTTTTTCTGTTTTAGGCAATCTTCGAATTTATAGGAGTCACCACTCACACACTGTAATAATTACTTTTTTCCACTACCTTTCTAGATACCGTTTTCAACCGCTGAATGGAAAACAGCACTTTACCTTCCTTGGGGAGGTAAAATTTTTACCTCCCCGTTCCAGCCGAGCATGTCAATTAATTTTTAATGAATTTCATTTTTATTATTTTTATTAAAAAAATGTCCTACCTACAATTTAGTTTTTTTTAGTAATTTAAACTTTTTACCTTCATGTGTAAATAAAACTCATTAGGAGCCTGACTAATAAATTTGTTGATTTCTTTTCTTGCTTCTGCTTTCTTTGATTCAAATTCAAAGGCTTGTCTTTTCAAAAAAGCTATCACCCTAGGAAACTTAAAGTCGACGTTTTTTTTTACATTTACATATTGGTGCAGCATACTATATTTACTTAAAGGCTTGATGGTTTTAAATTTTCTGCTCTTTTTGAAAAATATACCAAAACGGCATCTTCGGTATGTAATGTAATTTTCCTCCATCCATTTTTTAATAAGGTAGGTACTTCCCGTAGGTAGGTTCCCGCTCGGTCGGCTCACACCTTTTTATATTTCTTCCAATAGGATCGGACTTCTAATGAATCCGATTCCTGATTGGGAGAGAGTTCTTATATCTCCTCTTACTCGTGTCGCTACCGGACACGAGCACAATGTGTTCTGGTGTCCCTGTCTCCTGGAGAGTATGACGAGCAGACGATTAGATCTGTGGGGGCCTTAAGGCCTTAAGGCCCCCACAGACCTCAGTCTTTTTAAGCAGTTTTAATCGTGGCGATCAAAAGCGTCGATTAACATTGCCAGTATGTGGGCGAAAACCGAACATAACACCGTTGGTGAAAATTTTTGGCCGCGCTTAACATCTTAATCGTCGATTCGTCCGTCTTCATTTAAAAACGATTTAAAAACGAAGTGTGTGGTGCAGAACGTTTTTAATCGTCATTCTTATAACAAATAAACACGCTTTATTTACGTTTTTTGGTGAACGACACAAAACACGAAAGAAAAAGTGAACAACTGCAGCTTTCAGCGATTAAAACGATTTAGAATGAAATTAAGTGTAGGGAAATAAAAGTTTTAATCGTCCGACTGCGCAGACTTATTTGGCGATTAAGAAGGTTTAAAAACGAAGTGTGTGGTGCAGAACGTTTTTAGTCGATATTCTTATAATAAATACACACGCTTCATTTACGTTTCTCGGTAAACGCCTGCAGCTTTCGGCGATTAAGACAGTTAACATTTAATTAAGTGTAGGGAAATAAAAGTTTTAATCGTTCGACTGAGCAGTGTTAATCGACGATTAAGAAGGTTAAAAAGAACGGTAGTATGTGGGGCTATTACTTTGACAAGTTTTCTATACAGGAGTTTATCCAAATAATCAAGACCATAATTTAATAATGGAATACAAAATTCAAAGATTTTAGAAAATTTGAATGAAAAGTAGTAGAAAAAATTATATACATTCCTCTAAAGTAAAGTGCATTTCCTTCCTTGGATTTTAATGCCCTTCGCTTTGCGTCATGCGTCAAATTATTCACGGGAGGAAAGGACGCACTTTCCTCCCTTGTTATGTAAATAACTATTATTAAACATTATGTCGTAAAATGTTTAGTTTTTTATCCTTAATATACGAAGACGTTAAAGGGCTACAAAATGTTTAATTTTATTTTTAGTACAGATTCCGACTTACAACTCAAAATTTCAATTCAGAATTGGGAATTCCGACTTAGAACTCGAAATTCCGACTTTGAACTCGGAATTTAAGTTACTATTGTATTGAAGTGAATGGGTCGCTCGGCTTAACATAGCCTTACTCACACTTCGACCTAGGAAGATAATTTGTGGATACCCTGTATTCGTTGATCCCCTCAATTCAAAAGCTTTTTACGAAGTTGGAGATGTTTCGGGGGCAAGTTTCTTTATATCTTCGGGTTTTAAAAATGCTCCTTCTAGATATTTTAGTCTTTGGCGAATTCCATGCATTCGTATAGTTCTTGTTGTTTGTCACAAAACCTACAGCGTTCATTGTCCTATATTTTTAAGGTGATACCTCAGAGGGCTGTTTCTTGTCAGAAAGTTGGTAACTATCCTGAGTTCATTTTTTTTGAAGTTCTAATAGCTTCTTGGTATATTTAAGCGATTGTAAGCATGGCCACCGGCAGGGGGGGTCAGGGGAGGTCCGTCGATCACCTTTGGGTTTTTTCAAATTACTTAAAATAAAACAATTTCTGTGTAAATCCCTAAATTTTACAATATCTCCTAGGAATTTAAATGAATATGACTATTATTTAGAAATTAAAGTTCTGGTATTTTTACTTGTGTTTTAATTTAATTAATTCTAGGCTAGTAAATTAACCTAAACTTTTTGACCCCCCCTACATTTTTTTCTGGCGGCGGCCCTGATTGTAAGATGAGTCTCATTTTGCCTTTTATTCCCGTTCTCTATGTTCTTTTATAAGTGACCCCTAGTTCTGACTCAGAAAATGTCCGGTCTGTAAAACAGGGGCTGTGCGCCCACCTTGGCCTGTTGGTCGGCAATTTCATTGCATTCCACTTCTTTGTGGTTCTGGAACCCACATTAGAGTAACTCTATTGTTTGTGTCCAGTTGATTAAAAGATTGTCGGCGTTCCCAGGCAAACCTAGAGTCAAAGCAGCACGAAGCTAAATAAAGCCGTTAGAAAGAACGTAAGGGGACACACAAATTTGTATTTTTATTTTTAATATAAATTCCTAGTTACAACTTGAAAATTTGAACTCGGAATTTGTACCGAAAGTGGCCCTTCTACGCCTTCGTAATAATGTGTCATAATTTCGTAAAATAAAATAAAACTTTTTCAAAATGACAAAACTTGCGCATTCGCCAAGGGCAAAATAGCACAAAACGCTTTCTACAAGAGTACAGACTACTGGCAACAAAAGAATTATTTTTCGAGAAAGGGTTTTTTACTGACCTTTATGTTTGGGGTTTTCCTTTTCCATATGGAATTTTGTTATGATACGTTGGCCATGATAGTGTTATTGACAAATATAAGATATACTAAAAATCGAGACTCTTGATTAAGATTACTTTCGATGTTGTTTTGGGACTAAAAAAATAAGAATTATTTCTTGGGTGTTCGAGGAAATTTTCAGTGGTTTTTTGCTTTAAAAAATAATTAATTTGTTCTATACATTAGGTATACAAGTTTTTACCACCCTGTAACCACGAAACTACCATCTAAAACCATAATTTTAACATAACATAAGTGTTTTATGTTTTTAAAATTAGCTCTTTTTGGAGATTTTAAATCTGCAATAAAATATTCGGGTTCCCATTTAAAAACATTGTCGATAACGTCATATCTACTGCATGAGTCACCCTGTATATTTATATTTTATGTCAAAAAATGCGCAATTTAAAATTATTATTTACGTGTTTAAAAAAAAATTTTTTTGCTTAAGCAAATGGTGAATTTGTGCCATATACCTATTATGTAGATTTTATATAGTGGAAATAAAATTCCTAATGCTTCTTTTATTTTTTTTTCTTTCAGATCCCTAACGTATTATATTAAAGCATCAAATCTTTACAAATACCACTCCAATAAAAGTTCGGGTTCTATTATTCCCTCTCCATTTAACATAAGTCAGCGAGGAGAGATATACACAGCAACCTACCTGGCAGAGAATAATCAGCACCGATTTATTTTGGAGGTGATTGCCAGGGAAGATGGTTTTCCAGAACGGGAGGCCTACACGCAAGTTTATGTACGTACCATTTTATACTTGATTTTATAATAATTAGTAAGGGTTTAATGTGTATAGAAATATAAAAAAAGGTTTCTATAAATACGACAATACAAAGTTTTTAAGATACAGGATTTTAAACTTTTTCAAAAAGGGTTTTTTTAATGATTTTAAATACCATGTAGCCGAATTATCAGTGTTATTTCTAGTAATATGGGCCTAATTTAAGCCTAAATAAATTAAAATTATTAAATCTATTGGCATCTCAGAGACCCTTTATCAAAAATAATTGTAAAAAAAATGAACGCCACTGACTTTTTTTGCAATTTACATATTTTTGTTTTTTTTAGGATTAAGCAACTAAAAATACAACCTTTTTGTCTCTTGATATTTTTTCCTATCTTGCTTCGTTTTTAAGAAAAAAATCAAACCAATTTATTGCCAGTCTCTGGATCCCAAAAATAGTAACTCCAGTTGCAGATTGGAATTGAATGTTTTAAAGTTTTTGTTTAAATGGAATTAAGAGACTTGCAATGAGTTGGTTTTAATTTTGCTTTTCTCGAAAACGAAGAGAAAAACAAGAAACAAAAAACTTGTATTTTTGGTTGCTTAAAAAAAAAACAAAATTTGCAAAAAACAAGAAGTATTAGATAGTATGTTTTGCATCCTCCTCCCCGGGGAGCTTATCATCTTAATATCTCTGACGTAATTAAATATTTGGAATCTTTTGTGACGCGTTATTTAGGGCGTGGCCAATACTATCTGTCAAATGTCAAACGTAACCTGTCAAGTCAAATGACATCTGTCATCTGTCATATGTCAAAAACCACGTGACTTGGAAAATAGCCGTTATGCGTAGGATACTTTTGCAAACCTAATATTGATTTGCGCAAACCCCGGAAATTTTGGGGGATGCCGTTCGGGCGCTATCGACTAAAATCGTTATTTGACCCTGATGATGACCAAAAGGGGGCTTTAAATTTTTTAAAAATTAGGAAACGTCATACCTATCGAATAGCAAAACCGCATGGCGCCATCTTTAGCCATAAAGTCGCTACAGCTGTTTAAAAATCGTCGAAATTCATCAATTAGCTTAGGACGGTAACCCTATAGTAAATTGATCATTTGGGCTTCGCGCTTTAACATCAGGCTTACACGTGAGTCTAATATGGTTATTTTAGCGTCCTACACAGGTACTAAAATAATGGCGCCTGTCAGCCAAATAGACCTGGCAACGTTATATTTTGCAAAACCACCCGGGTTTACGCATGCGTTAAAATAATGGCGCCTGTCAAATGTCAGCTGTCACTTATCAAACGTCAAATGTCAGAAAAAACTTCCCACGCTTAAGCACCAGGCCTGGTTCCTAAGCGTGGGGTGTAGGACCTTATTATATTTATCTCACAATTTTTGAATATTAAATAAAAAAAACACATTGTATTAAAATTAATTTATTTAAACCACATATACAGGGTGAATCAAAAATAGGCTATTTTTAATTTGCTACTAACATTACATAAAATTACAATACAACATTCTACTAACTATACTTAACCTAAAATTACAAATATCTCTATGATAGGAAAAATTTTTTATTAACTCTTTCTTACAGATCCTTTAAATTTTGGTGAATATCTAACAAGTTTGTCATGAATAATTAAACAGTAGGCACTGGTGTTTGCGGGAAATTTTTTTTATTTCAGTCTCTATTTTTAATCAATAATACCAAATTTAATATTTCTTTTTTGTCTTGAACAATTTAAAATTAGAGGGCGCATACTTTTTAAATTTTTGGGGAAGTAAAAAGTGGTTCGTTTTCTTTCTTGTAGTAGCTCTCTTGAAATTCTGAATACATTTCATAAAGAGTAGCTATTAGTCCTCTTGAAATCTCCAAATTTAAATTATCATACGGATAAAATTCTAAATTTTAAAAAAAAACTTTATTTTTGACAAAATTACAATGATCAAATAAGCTATTTTTTTTTTTGAATTTATCCTTTCGGGCTTTTTAAAAAAACCTAATATTATCCATGGGGGTCTTTCCACCTGCACCGAACTCTTTATATTCCGGGAAAAAGTTGTTTTCCAGTTGGAACTGATGGATGTTGGGGTTTTTAGCTTCTAAAACCGATATCCAATTCGGTTCCATTTTCAATAAGTTTTAAAAGCTCTATCCATTCGACATCAGATACTGAATTTTGGGTAGCCCCAAAAATCTTATCAATAGAAATTTTCCTAATTTTCTGCATCAGCCGTGTTAATAATAGCATTTATGTCAGAAGGGCTTCTTACTAACACCAATTCGTGCTTAACATTTATGAAATTTTTTTTAAAAAGTCTTCAGCAAATCCTAGTAGGGTTCTTAGCGGTACACAAACATTAAAACTTCCAGTGGTCGGGTCAACGATATCGCAAGTAAAATCATCATCAATACTCCAACCAGCATTTTTATATTTATTTAATTCGTTAACATTGTAAGAAATATATCCTTTCATGGTTGCTGCTATTCCAGGATATCTAATCGAGTCAATAACCTTTCCCCCAAATTTTTTAAGACAAATTTCTTCAAAGAGGTGACCAAAAAAAATTGTTTACAAGTTTCGCTGTGTTTGAAACTGATGCATCAGTAGAGTGTATATATCGGTTTGCTGTACCGGTATTCGAATTTCGTCATTATTTTTAAAAGAGTTAGTGTACGGCAAATGACTATGTCTCTCAATTTTTGTAATAGAGTTATCAAAGTTTGGGGGGCCGTCACATTTAAAATACTCATTTTGAGAATTCTTTACAATTAGGCCTAGAGATTCAAGAAACTTTTTATTTTCTGCTGTTAGGCTCATTTTTAACAATTGTTAAAAAAATTGGAATTTTTGGAGTTATATTTAATAACCATACTTCCCCCGCTCTGTACAGCAGTTTGTAATATACTGATAAACCCGACACAAAACGTTTGCCTATATAGATTTTCTTAAATGCATTCTTACAGTAAAATTTCTCCTCTAAAGTCAACCAATTCCCCCTCTTGATCGATCAGTTTCAATACAATGTTGTCTATAACTCTTGTAGATACCGGCCTTTTAAACACATTTCGAGGGGGAAGTCTATTATTTTAAAAAACCGCCGGTACTGATGGTGAAAAAAATTATGTATTGTATGAACAAGCTTATTATTTGTAAGCCCCTGTAACAATATTACACTCGATTTTAATCACATTAATTTTTAAAATATTTACAGGGTTTGAGATACATGTTTAATATTGGGCTGTAGCAAAAAAATTTTGAAATCCTAACAACTTTCCAAAGAATTTTTTAGTAAAGTCAACTGTATGAGAACATTCAAGCTCAACTTGAGCGTATTTACATTGCCCTTTAGACTTAGGGTACATTTAAATTTCTTGTTGCTTTTTTTTTGTCCCCGAATTGCTTGCTGTAGATAATCATTTATTGCAGTTATTTCGTACGATCCAGTGGGGATTTCCCCAAATAATATCACCAACATAAAATTTATTATTGGGGTTTTTCAATATTGGGAATAGTATTAAAAGTTTTAAACTAATTAGACCGAGTTCATACGCTAGTTCCCCCCCTCAGATCAAAAAGGGGGGGTATAATTAGCTTTTAAAATTGAACTGTTACCACTCAAACTAAAAAAGGATGCATGATGGCTCAATTAAGACTGAAGAAAATTTTTTTTTTATATATATATATATATATATATATATATATATATATATATATATATATATATATATATATATATATATATATATATATATATATATATATATATATATATATATATATATATATATATATATATATATATATATATATATATATATATATATATATATATAACCCGGGGAATAATGGATCACAGAAAACCCCCTTAGGTCGGGTAATGCAATTAACGGGGGTTTAATTGCTTTATCCCAAAGTTTTTAATAACCGAGATACAGGGTGTCAAACTTTTAATATGGTTTTCCCCTTTTGTAATAATTTTTAAAAAGGGTAAAACTTGGGGGGGTTTTTGGGGTTAAATTTTATTTTGATGTTGTTTTAGGGGGGCCGCGGGGCCCCCCCCCCTTTTTTTGGCTTAGCGGGGTTTTTATATTGACCCGTTTATTAAAAAAAATTACCTTTCCCCTTTTTGCCAAAAATTAAACCCCCTTGTGGCAACTGATTTCGAGATAAAAGCACCTTTTAAGGGCCCCCTTTTTTGGGGAAAAGGGGGTTTTTCCAATTTTTTTTTTTTAAAAAATTGTTTTAACACGCTGACTCTTTTTTTAAAAAAACGGAAAAAAACCCCCTAACCCTCCCAAAATCAGCCTTAAAAAAACACTGGGGATTTAGATACTTTTTTGGGTGATTTTAGGGGGGGTTTGAGGGGGGGTTTTGGGGTTTTTCCCCAAAAAAATTTTGATCAGCGGGGGGGTTCTTTTTGGGAAAAATTTTGGCAAAACCCATTTTCCAAAAAAGGGGGGCCCCAAAAAAAATTTTTTCTCGAAAACAAATGCCCCTAAGTAAAATATACAAAATTTTTACGCAGAAATTTGGAACTTTTTTTTAAAAAAAGAAGGGGAATTTTAAGCCCAAAAAAAAAAAACCAAAAAAAAGGGAATTTTGGGCTCGTTTGGCCTTGGGATGGACAAATTTTTTAATTTTTCCCCGCCCCCCCAAATTTCCAATTTTCAGGTATGTCATTTAGTCAAAAATTATTCGAAAAAAAAAAAAAAATTAAAAATTTACACCCAAATTTCCTTTTTTGGGTAAAAAATTTCGTTAAGCCTTATTTCGACCTAAAAAGGGAAATTTTTTTGATCCATTACTTCCGGGGGACCCTTTTTTATATATATTTATAAGGCTTCAAATATTGACCTAGACCACCCTTG
>JAHBCN010002542.1:114038-138895 GCA_019359885.1 Listronotus oregonensis
TCTTTTTTATACACCTAGTTTTTAAGAAAAACATCTTACCCTTAATGTGGGTCTGCTTTTAAATAAATTTTGTATTTTTGTTGTTATTGAGAGGTGGTAAAATGTCTTTGCTTTTTATTGTTTATTTTTTTAGGTCTGGATATTTGAACCCGAGCAACTTATTAGAGTAATTTTATCGAGGCCAGGAGAAGAGGTTAAAAATGAAAAACACGAAATTATTACGGAACTAAGTAACGCTACTCAAAGTCTTATCATTGTTGATGAAATTCGATTTCATATTGGTGATGGGGGACGAAAAAATGAAGAATGGTAGGAAAAAATAATTTAGTTTTATAAGATTGATTTAAACTTGGTTATTTCATACAATCATACAAAATATTTACTAACCCATTTTTTATCTTTGTATAGTACAATATAAGTACATGATGTATGTTTTTAAGACACCGATTATGAATTTAATCCTGGAATAAATTTGTTTCTTTTATATTTATAAAAATTTAAATTTTTATAAAATAACTATTGTATTTTAAAGGATTTTTGCTAATTTACCTTTATATCATCTACTTCTTTTAGGGGGCCCAAATTTTTAAATAATAGAAAACCTAAAAATATTATGACAAGTTTCCATAAATTTTTCCCTTTGACCCCCCCTGGAGATACAGCTACATAACGACCCCTGGAAACCGTTTTTTTTTTAAATAACTTTTAAAATACTAGGGTATTTTAATTTTTTTTAATATGATGGTTACTAAATAAGTCTTCTTAAAAGAACCCAAAAATCATATTTGGCCTATTTGTTTCCAGAACGGACGTCTTAAAAAAAGCAATTTTTTAACATCCTGTTATGGTTAAATATTATTTTTTTGGAGCTTTAACTTCACAAACAAAAAAGGGTTCTTTTTTGACATCGATAAAATCAACTGTTAACGAGAAATAAAATATTATGTTTGGTAATTTTTTACATTATACAGGGTGTTTTCTAAAAGGCGTCAATATTAAGGAAGCAATTTTTAATAAAATTTTAAAAGAAAATTTCATATAAACGTATGTCCTAAAGTCTTAACTTTTGAGATACATGGTGGTAAAATTTTTTAAAAAAAATAATTTATTATTAATATCTAATTTCCCCTTTAGATATTTTAATGAAATTTGACATAAATGCAATTTTAAAAGCATTTTTATTTTCCCCATTTTTTTTATTTCCCCAGTTAATTTTGGGAAATAAAAAAATGCGGTACACCAAAATATCTTCTTTATACATAGCATGTATGCCAAATTTCATTAAAATATCTAAAGTTATTAAGATATTAATAATAAATAATTTATTTGTAAAAATTTTACCATCCCGTATTTAAAAGTTAAAACGTTTGGGACAATGTTCATATGAAGTTTTCTATTTTGGACCCAAAAATTCCTTAAATATTGACTCAATTAGAAAACACCCCTTTTAATATAAAAAAAATTTCAAAAAAATATTTTATTACTCGTAAACAGTTGATTTTATCGATGTCAATCGGGAATACCTTTTTTAGTTTAGGGTTAAAGCTATTCAAAAATAATATTGATGAGACTCTATTATACAGGGTGTTAAAAAAATTGCTTTATTTGTCAAGCTAGTCCGTCCCTGGAAACAAAAAAGCCAAATATGATTTAATGGCTTTTTTTTTAGAAGACCATCTAGTGACCATCATATTTAAAAAATATTAAATTACGCCAAAAATTATTTAAAAAAAAAAAGTTTTCAGGGTCGTCCGTTATGTCCTGAATCTCCGTAGGGAAGGCTCGTAGGAAAAAACTTTATGGACACTTCTCATAATATTTTTAGATTTTCTATTAGATTCCGAGAGATTGCCCACATATTCTGGGACACCCTGTATAGGGAAAGTTTTTTAGAGTGTGTACATAGTTAGTACAGGGGGGGCATATTTTACCCTATCCTTAACCCTTTTTTTAAAGGGTAAGACTTATTTTAAAATTTTAAATGGAATTAGGTATATATTTTTCATTTTAAAATAGGAATTCATGTAAGAAACTAGATCTGTAGGCATTTTTTTTAATCCATCCACTGGTTACGGAGTTATAACTAATTAGGTTAGTAAATTAAACAAATTACTTAACACTTAATTTTAAATTATTTATTAATTTAGCAAAAAAAGTTGTTTAAATTTCAAAAAACGTTAAAATTTCTTACTCTTTATTAAAATAAATTTTTCCCGTAAACTTTTGGGGCAACTTGAGCGGATTTGATCTCCTATGTTACCTGTATAAAGCCCCACAAAAAAGTCAATTGGACTTACTTGGTATGAGCAGGCCAGTTGACCTAATCACCTCGAACAATCCACCTATTTTCAAATGTGTGATTAATTTGGAGTGGACTCCATATGAATGTTTAAGGAAATAATTACCTTAGTTACTAAATCTGCACCTTAATCCTGTCCAATAGTTTCAGCAGGACGGAGCTCCACCCCAGTATGCGATACAGGCATATAATTATTTATTTACCATCCAATTTACCTATTTTCAAATATGTGATTAATTTGGAGTGGACTTCATATGAATTTTTAAGGAAATAATTACCTTAGTTACTAAATTGGCACCTTAATCCTGTCCTATAGTTTTAACAGGACGGAGTTCCACCCCAGTATGCGATACAGGCATGTAATTATTTAAATCGAATATTTGAAAAAAGGTGAATTGGTCGAGGTGATCGGTCAACTGGCCTACTCGTTCACTAGATTTGATTCTAATTGATTTTTTTGTGGGGCTTTATAAAGGGAAAAGTAATAGCCACTGCATCCACAACTCCAGATAGTATGAGAGATTGATTCCGTTCTGCTTGCCTATTGGTAACATCTACAATGTTAGAGTGGGTACAAAAATTTATTTCAAGTAAGAGTTAAAAAGTGTTTGGAAGACGAAGGGGGGCATATTGAAAAACTTTTTAGGCATAATAGACGACACATAATAAAAAAATAAGTTTTAAATATTTTTTTTTAAACCGTAACCAGTAAAATAAATTAATATTTTTGCACACAGATTCATATTTTAAAATGAAAAAACACATAATTCCATTTTAAATTTTAAAGTCGACTTTAGGCCGCATAGTGAAGAGCAGTCCATCCAAGATTATCTTTTGCATTAACATCCACATCATTCTCTTGCAAGGTATTAACCATATTGCTATGTCTATTAAAAGCTGCAAATGTCCTGCGATATTGATATTAACAGTCACTACTACAAAAATCAAGACGGTGTCGATATGTCTTTTTTTGCCGCTACATGCAGAGGAAGATTGCAGTCTTGACAGGTACAATTTTAGCTTGATAAAGCTATCTTCATTAAGCTAAAATTGTATCTGATTAAGCCGGCAATCGTCCCCTGCATGTAGCGGCACATTCAAATGGGATAAAGAAAGAAATATCAAAAATAAGTCACTCTGTATAAGTACCAATATTTTAAAAATATATTAAAACCTAAAAAGCTTATGGTATCTATAATCTATTTATAATCAGAATAATGTTCAAAATTTTTATCCTAAACTTTATCTTAAACTTAACATATAGTTATAAAAAAAATGTTTTTTTAATATATATATTTTTTTTATTTTTAGGACCGATATGTACATTTTAGCAGTAAACCCGGTTACACAAGTAATTTTACCCGTACCCGAGGTTTTGAAGGTTATTGACTCAAAATATGATTTTCTTAAAGACTATTACACAGGATTTGCTATTGAAAATGTCGTTCCAGCATTTGTGCAAGTAAGTAAACCTCACAACGCGCCTTGAGCGGATAATTCACTAACAAAATTATTAAAGACATTTCTCACATTCATGTTCTTTTATCTCCGATAGTTTTTAGGATCCCAGTACCTATATTACCAATAGGCAGGTTTCACATTTTTTGTTTTCAATACCTCCCAAAAATATTTTGTATACTTTGTTTAGAAAAAAAATATTTCATTTTTTTATAGAAAATCAAAAGTTAAATATTTAAATTCAAGCAAAAACAGGCTTCCGTAGTGTGACGTCACCAGTCTCAGAAAGTCAAGGATGTCAATTCAACTTAATATTATTTTTACTATAAGGATTGGCAAGGCAAGGGCTTGGGAGCCAATTTTAATGTAATAGAGTAGGATACATATGGTATGACCCCAGATTAAAAAGAGAACAACAACAATTTCCCCTATCATCCCACTTTCAATACAACGACGGTCGACGGTGCCTACGATTCGTTAGGAAATTGACGACAGTGTTGTTATTTTGTAAAATATTTATTAGCAATTTTAGAAATTTTTTAAAAATCATACATTTTATAAAACTTTTTATTTAAAAAAAGTTATGCGCTTAGCAAAAAAAAAAGAAATTTGTAAAAATAATTAGTATTTTAGAATGGTTAAAGATACTTTATTATTTTAATAATAGGTATTTGTTATTTTATCGAACTAGACAAGATAAATAATTTTATTTTAATGCTTGGCAACATTGCCGTCGCGTTCACTTGCATTGCAGGCCCGGGACCGGTTGATACCTAGTAGTGTGTGCAGTGTTGCCAGATGAGATAAAGCAGAAATCGTGAAATACAAAGACGAAAATACGAAAGATTTCGTGAGGAGAGTGAGAGGTTACAAATTACTTAATAATATTGTTAAAAAGAAAAACACAATGACAATGTTTCACACATTTATTAAACTTAATGTAACTTTACATTACACCAATTCAAATATTAAAACACTAAATAAACGAGTAGGTAACATAAATTTCAAAATGTTAGCCTAGCGTAATTTAGGCAATAGGCACTATTACATTATGCTCAGTCCTCAGAATCGTTTGAGTCAGTATTATCATTTTTATCGCTATATAATATGTCACTACTACCTAACTTTCGTATCATCCTGTTATTGATAGAAAAATCATAACAATTTTTGTCGCCAATTAAACTTTTTCTAACTAAAATATTTTCGATGGTTTTGACTGATGTAAAATTTCCGATACGAGACAGGACTGCGTAAAAATGCAAACAAATAAATTGTATGCCACCTTTACTTGCAATAAACGGGGAATCCCATGTCGTTCTGCTCGATAACCTTCATTCATTCACTACGATTCATTCACTACGCGGATAAAGTAAATTAATAATTCAAATACAATATTTTATTTTAAAATAATTTATTTAAAAATCGTTAGAATTGCTACCTTATTCATAAGATCGTGAAATCGGAACCAAAATTGTGTAATCTTACGAATAATCGTGAGATCTGGCATCACTGAGTGGCCGTGTGTGTGTTGTCGTAGGCCGGCCGAAGCATTACCCTCTTCTTCTTGGGTCGGTAGAAAGGGAATCAGCCGCTTTACGTTTTTTGTCTGTCTTTATTTCGCTCAAGCCTTTGCCTATTAAAATTGACATCTCCTTTTACCGCACTGAAAATCTTTGCACCTAAGAAATTTGTTTGCCAGACGTGTATAGCACCTCCTTAGAAACTATTATCAAGTATATTAATTTCCTAATGTTTGTAGGTAATTAAAAAAAAATAAAACCTAACCAGCTGTTCTTCGACTTAAGTTAACATATTTTCCTAGTGCCTACATAGGTCCTTAGAGCTTTGCAAATTTTTTAATTCCGTGATACGCAGTTCGGCAGGGGCACTATTTTTTATTTAAATAAACCAAGATCATTTTTATGCAAAAAAGTGTATCTTTAGACTGGTATATGCTAACAAACTGAAATACCAAACATTATAATCACTAAAGTCTATTAAACTTTGTAAAACACTCCATGTGTCAAATTTTGACAGCTTTTAAAAAAAGCTTTTTTCATTTTTTAGCTGTCACAATTTAACAAATGGAGTACCGTTAGACGCAGAATATACTTAGAAATCTAAAAATGTAATAAGATAAAAAGTGTCTCATTTGAAAATTTAAAGATGAAGCCATTTCCGGAGAAACCGGAAGTTATTTAATCAAAAAAAGTCCAATTTCACATTATATGACATGCTCAAGCTTCATTTTTCTATCTTGAAAAGTGCAGAGAAAAAAGAGGATGAGCTGTGCTCCTGGATCAGCCAGCAGGGTAGACCGAGGCGAATCGGATTTTTTTGAAAATATGAATCAATACTAAAGTGTAATATATGTATAATAAACGTTTTAAAACCTAAATCGTTTCTTAATTCTTTAAAATATTAACTAAAAACTTAAAAGGCAGAATATCCGAATGGCCCCAATTTTCGGGGCAAATGGGATCGTACATAAAATATAGTTGAATCAAAATGTTCTTAACACTACAAACTTTAAAATCATTAACAAAATTAAAATAATTAATAACGAGATCAATATTAATTGGTAGCACATAAATCACATATATACGGTCCTTTTTTTCCCTGCCATATCAGCAGAGTTTTTGTGGCACCATTCTTCGCATGGATGGTACTAAATCCAATCATCTGATGGTGATAAATGAACTTTTTTGAGCAGTACATACAATTCTAATATCTCCTGTTTGATTGTTATTCTAGGCATACTTTTATTTTTCTTCTCTTTTATATATTTTTTTGTCATTAGTTTTATTCTCCTTTTCTTACAGCCTTGTTATCAGTCCTAAGTTTTTTCTTAGCATCTAAAAGCTTTTTAGCATCGAGAGCTGTCCAACACGTGTCTTGATGACATCCCTGGAGAACTCTTTCTCTTCTTTGTAAGCTTGTGTACGGCAAATTGTAACTCTCAGCAGCCCGACGGTTAGCTCTTTGTTTATGACTTTATTTGCGACTTCTGTCATTTTTTCTTGGAACCATTTGTTTTTATTTCGTACGTGCGAACCATCTACAATAAAATAAAATCATTTACCCCAAATCTAAAATAAATCATTTTAAAAAAGTGATCCAATTCGCCCCTGATGACGTGATCCGAATAACCTCATATTAAAAACTTTTTAAACTAATATTTTACACATTAACCTAAAACATTCTGCCTAAAAACTAAAATGTTTTCTAAAATAGGCCCTTTTCCAATCAATTTAAGACATACAATTGAAAGTTTTAACACAATCCTTACAATAACACAAAGAAATGGTAAACACCTTCCTTAGATAATCGGCAAAATTGTAACACACACAAACACTGGGCTCGCTTGCGAGCAGCGCTAAAAATATTAACGGATTTCTTATTTTGATCCGATTCACCCATTGGTCCAATTCGCCTCGGTCTACCCTATATTTTGCAGATTTCTGCAGATTTAAATGGCCAGATCTTGTACTAATACATGTATCACCATGCTGGGACACCACACTGTTTGATATAGTAATTATTAAATTACTTTTGCTTACCTCTATTTTTTTATTCTAGGCTCGCGATGAATCTTTCGATCCAGCACTGGCTGCTTTAATAGCATTAATGATTGTTCTTTTTGTTGGTATTGTCTCCTTTATTATCGTGTGTTGCTGTCTCAGGCATTGGGTCATATCACCAACGGACGATTTAAAGAAGAAGGATGCACTTATTAAAAAAGCTATCATTGATGATTTGACTACAACAGAAAATCCGTTATGGATAGAGCAGTGAGTACTATTATAATATAACAATAGGTATATCAGCAAATAAACCACAACTGACCAACCAGTTCCTTTTGTTCCTTGTAAAATGTCTAAACTTTTTTAATGTCAAGCAAATAAATACCAAGAAACCAACCTTTGTGGAAAACCTACCAGTAATCGTATTTAAGAAAAATGTACTTTTGACCTTGCGCTCCTCTTTCGATTTTCTTATGACACGTACATGTTCCTTAAGTGACAGTATGGATTCCGTCACAAAAGATTAGCAGCAGATATTCTTTTCCTTATCTCACCCAACTGGAACAAGTCCCAGATCGTTGCTCTTGACACATCCATGCCTTTTGACCTGGTCTGGCACGGTCATTCACCTTAACTTTGTTCCTGGCTCATGAGTTTCCTTTCCAATCAACATATACCACTTATTGTACATAATCACCAATTTTCAGATTTTTTAAGCTAAATTTTTTAAGATACTCTAGGGTTCAATACTACCATCAACTCTATTTTTTCTTTACATCAACAATCTTTTCTGCTCCACTATCAATCCCGTCTATAATTTTGCTAACGATTCGAGCCAGAAAGTGTTTCTTTAATCTGTGTACCGAGAGTACAAATAAAAAAGGACTCTGGCTATATCTCGGAAACTATTTATCGTCAAGAGAAATACCTGGAAATTATTTTCAAGTTTCTAAAACTAACGCGAGATGGCGCTACCGCAACGGTAAATGAAAAAAAAAACATTCTTTTTCCAAAATTAGCTGGTATATGGTACAATTTAGATAACACAAGCAAAAACTCTAACCAATTTTGCATCAGTTTGGTTAAGGAATTTTTGTTGTATTTTTAATAATAAAGGTGGGGGAAGATAATATGCAACTTTCAAATAGCTCTCACTCCAACATCTTTTATAAAAGTAGTTCAAGTGGGTACTCGTCGGTTAGTTTGTAGTTCACCAACGAGAGGGCGCTGTTTAGGGAAAACTCGGTTATTCGAGATTTTCTTTAGAAAGTTTAATACAACTATATGATTTTTATTGTACATTAAGAAGAGGAAAAAAATACTTACACTCTGGCGAAAACTGCGTTTTGATATCTGCTTTCGTTTTCGAGTTATTTTAAAGTAACCTTTTTTTCAAAGGATAAATAATATTAATAATTATTATCGAAACAGTCTTTATGACAGAGTAAAATAAATATTACTGTAAAGTAAAGAAAAAAATACTGAAAACTTTTTAAAAGTTTGTACTTTATCCACTAGAGAACAGAATAAACAATAGAGAATACATGAAAGTGCCGTGAACTCTAATTTAAATATTAATCAAGTAGGCTTGGAAATAAAAACAAGAACAAAAGATTGGAAAACAACATGACTTATTTAAGTTAACAGTTGTCAGTTTCAATTCAATTTTTAAACAGGTGTTGCCTTATAAGAATCTAATCTGCATAAAAAATAATAATTCCAATTAATGTAGCATATAACATGCGCTAGCAGTTTATTTATTTAAAAATGGGAGTGAAACTGACAACTGTCAACTTTACTAAGTCATGTCATTTTCCATTGGTTCTTGTTTTTATTTCTAAGCCTACTTGACTAATATTTAAATTATAATTATAAAATGCTTCAATCACGGCATTTTTATGTTTTTGATTGTTCATTTTATTTTCTAGTGGATACAATACAAATTTTAAAGAGTTTTAAGTATTTTTTTTTACTTTACAGTAGTTATTTTTTTACTCTGTCACAAAGACTGTATTGACTAATTGTTAATATTATTTATCATTTGAAAAACAGGTCACTTTAAAATAACTTGAAAACAAATGGAGATTCAAAATTCATGGATGATCAAAACGCGGTTTGTTGCCAAAATGTAGGTATTTTTTTTCTCTTCTATATCTACAATAGTCGTATTTAACTTTCTCGAAAAAATCTGGAAAACCGAGTTTTTCTCAAACAACGCCCTTAAGTTGGTGAATTACAAACTAGTCGTGTGCACTGTTTGTCATCTTCCTCCACCGTTCTTATTGGAAATACGACAAAAAGTCCTAAACCAAACTGATGCAGATTTTGTTAGAGTTTTTGCTGATGTTATCCAAATTGTACCTAATACTGGCTAATTTTGGAGAAAAAATTGTTTTTTTAATTTACCGATTCGGTTGCGCCATCTCGCGGTAGTTCTAGAAAATTGAAAATATTTTCCATGTTTATTAAAAATATTTTTTCCCCAACGATGTGCGATACATAATTTCCGAGATACAGCCGGCGTCCTTTGTTATTTGGACACCCAGTACATTGTTTTTATACGAATTAAACCCTCTTTAAAATATTGTTTCCAAGTCTGGGGAATGGCATCCCCCACAACCATTAGTATTATTGTTTGCAATCAAAGAACAGCCGTTTGCCCACGGACGAACTTTAAGGAATCTATCACTTCTTAATAGATATTGACACGTCTTTTCTCCGAGAAATTTATTAATATAATTTCTTCTTTAACACTTTCTATGTCACAAAAAATACTGCAATACGACGTTTTGTTTCATTTGAAATAGAAATATCATCATGGAACTCTTGTAAAGATGCCAAAAAAAGAATTATCAAAAAAGCAAAATTGTTTAGATAAATGCGTTTTAATTGAAATATAATTTACTTAAAATAATTTTTTTAGAAAACTTAAAATTTATGAAGAACAAGAACTAACAATGCAGGTTTTTAATGAACCAGAACAAGCTCTAGCAAATCGAAGAAACAGTGAGGACCTACCGGTAAGTTTTTATTTTACCGTTTTTTTATTACTAAAGTTTGTTCATGTATTTTAAATTACATAAGTTGTACTTGAGTTTTCTTATTATGCCTTTTTTTTACATTTAGAGATTATTTAGAGTTTTTCATTTGTGTGTAGACTTTTGTTGGTGAAAATCTAAGGTTTTAGTGAATGTTAATCATGTTCACCAAAACCCAGTAAAGTAGAACAAAAATATATACATTCAAATGGTCTAGGGGACAAAGGTAACACTTTCATATTTGTAAACAAAATAATTTTTAGACCTAAGATTGGTATGTAAGGATTCATAGCCTTATATTTTGGTTTAATTTTTTGCCCTAGTTGTTGTTTTTTGCCTTTACTGGTCGATATGATAAAATTCCCAACAGCATGTTTTTTTTTCTCATTTGTTCATAGAATTAAAATTTATTTGTACCAGTCTGTTCAGCGTTTTTAAAACTGTGATAAGTTGTGATAGATAATGCAAAGACATCATCTTGACCGTGAAACGCAATTGAGAGCCATAGGGATGATAGAGGAGGGTCGGAATATAAGAGACGTGGCTGACGCAGTAAGCTCAACCAGAAGTACGTATGGTCGTTTGTGGCAACGTTTTAGGGAAACTGTTAAAGTGAGAGAGAGACATCTTGGTCCTAGAAGGGCAACTGATTCTGTACATGACAGATTTATCCGGATTTAAGCACTTCGGAATCCAAATCTAATAGCTACTCAATTAAGAAGTGAGCTACAAAATGTACACCAAGTAAATGTTAGTGCTCAAACGGTTAGAAACAGACTTCATGAAGATGGACTTCATGCCCACCGTCCTGTTAGAGTTAACGTATTAACACGTGGGAATCGCGAAAGGATTAGAATTAGAATGTGCTCTTCACTGACGAATCTCGGTTTGGTTTGAGGCCAGATTCTAGAAGAATAAGGGTATGGAGACGACCAGGAAACGCTGCTCGCTTAGAAACTATCCATGAGGTGGATCGGTACCAGGGCGAAATTATTATGGTTTGGGCTGGAATGGGTATTGGCCGACGGACTGATCTCGTTTTTGTCGAGGGCTTTCTAACAGCAAATGCATATCGTGACACAATTCATTAACCTATTGTTCTTCCTCAGGCAGCGCAATTCGGGAACGAATTTATTCTAATGCAGGATAATGAACGCCCACATGTAGCGAGAACAGTAAGACATTTTCTGGATCAGCACAATATTACTCTATTGCCGTGACCTGCCCAATCCCCTGACTTGAATCCAATAGAGCACGTATGGGATATGTTAAAAAGACATGTTATGAATCGTGCAACGGTGTTCCAAACAAGAGTGGAGCTGGAAAATTATTTAACTTAGAAGTGGCGACAAATTGACCAAAACCAGATAGACAATTTAATCAGGAGTATGCCTCAGCAATTGAGGGAACAATAGAGTTGGTCAAACACTGTATTAGATTTTATGTCTTAACTATTTATTTCCTACTATCGAATAAATAATTTTATTTTCTTTTTGGACACCCTGTATAAAATACATTCTTGTAGTTAAATGTTTTTATTTTTGGTACAAAACAAAGCTATTTTGTGAAAATTTTCGTTTTATTTTACAATTTTACTCTACTACAAAAAAACAGCTCATAGAAAACAAAATTTTATCTTTGTCCCCTAGACCATTTTGATGTGTGTAGTTATTTAACAAACAAATAATAAGGGTGATAAATGATCAGGGCCATTAAATGCTAGAACCCAGCGAGGTCGTTAAAGGTTAAGATCATTAATCGCCAGTTAATGCCGTTACAACATTTTTTCGGCTATTGTTTTGTTATTAAATTGTAAAAATCATAATTTGATACTACCTTCAATATTCTATAAATAAAATTGAATTTCAAATACCGGATATACCAAGAAGCTATCGTTAAGTTATTGAAACACTTTTGTAAACTTGTATGGAATTATCCAGTGGGAGCTCAGCGAGGCCATATTTTTGGCTTTCCTCGTGTTAAAAAAAGCGTAGAAGTCGTCTTTTGTATTTTTTTCGTAGAATCTGATACTGAGTCTTAACGAGATATGACATAAAATTAACATTTTCTTAATGGGACACCCTATTAATAATGACATTGCTTTATTGTCATAGAAGATTATACTTCTTTTCGACAAAGCAGAATAAAATACAACTATGATTATGACAAAGAATATTAATAAATTATGTGATATTATAAGAAAAAAAGACAATATAATGGTTCTTTGCAATTAATCTATTCCAAATTGTCTTAAAAGAATTCAAACAATACATATTTGGCCTCTCCTAACATCTTGATATTGAGAAACAGTATCTTTATTATACCAAAAATATTAGTTAAAAAATACTAAGAACTCTTCGCACAATACTCGACGAAATTCTCAACTTTATCTTCCAAATCCATGTTTTATTTTAATAAAAAAACTCTTTAATTTAGGACTCAAAAAAATGTTTTCTTATTTACCAGCTAGCATAAAAAATATATGTTTTTTATAAATTCAAATTGTCCGTTAAAAACTTAATATTAAAAAAGGCTTATTGTCTGAAACTTTTAAAGTCAGTCTTTTTTTCTCATAATGTTATAAAATTTATTATTATTCTTTGTTATTATTATAGTTTTATTGTATTCTGTTTTATCAAAAAGATGTATATGACAATAAAGCAATAACATTAATATTAATAATATTATTTTCTTAAATAATAAACAATACAGAACGGATCTAAAATTTAGGTGTTGGATAAGTTAGCTAGCAATAATTTATTTAGCAAGTAAAATGCATGAATGTCCGTACTGACAAATGTTGTAGCTAGCCCACCTACACTAACTCTCACTAACCCAATTTTATCTCCTTTTTCACCAAGAGCTCTCAAATATTTCTCAGGAGGACAACACATACGCGACCATACAGCATCCGCATAGGAGAGCGGCATCGAATGTAGCTTCGATGGGCATGGCAGATGACCTGGGGGACTACGCTACACTGTCGGGTGTCGTGCACCACCAAGCAGGGAGCAATAATAGTTCGATAAGGGGAGCACCCAATGTAAGTAAAGATGTGAATACTTAATTAGAAAAGAGCTCTAGGAAGAGAGGGACATGTTTCTGCAAAAGAGTTGGTCATCATCAGCCTAAATGCAATATAACTTATAAGAAAAATGTACAAAAGGCTAACTGATACAAGAAAGGATGACAAATTTTAATTTTATTTTAACAAAAAAATTCAAGAAGGGCAAACAATTAAGAAAATTGACCCTTGTAATTTGTTATCTTTTCTTGTAACAGTTGGCCTATTGTACATTTTTCTTATAAGTTATGCTGTATTTAGGCTGATGATGATCATATCTATGGCAGAAATATGTCCCTCTCTCCCTAGAGGTATATAAGTCGTCAATAAAACAACTTATGTTGTAGAAGATAGTATTTTATTTCATTCTATACAATCTTTTTTGTGATATGGGCTACTTCCTCAACTTTAAAATGTAATATCTCGGTTACTATTAATTCTACATACCTTACATAGGCACCGCTTGAAAGGTCGTAAAATTAGCTTTCTTTTTGGTGCCATATCGTCTGTACCAAAAGTTACAGAGAAAAAAGTTATTAGACAAAGCCTGAAGGAAAACATTAAAAATTAGAAAAAGACCATGAGAGTAGCCAACATTAAAAAATCACATCTCGGTTACTACAAACCCCAAAGACTTTTACACAAAACCGTTTTAAAGAGTATGATAACTGCTTTTTTTCTGTAAAGCAATACCTTTACCTAAATTTACGTAGAAAAAAGTAATGGGTCAAAATTTGAAAAATAAAAGAAATTGCATTTTTTGTTTTATTTTTGCTTTGTTTTTCAAATATATATAAGTCAAAAAAAATAATGTGATATTTTGATGGGTAATTTATGTGCAAAAAAAGGCATAGAATTATGTAGAGTATATTGAGTTAAAATTAAAACACTGAAAAGTGGACAAATTTAACGCTACCTCAAATATGCACCCCTTATGGTAGCGTTCTGTGGCTTTTCCATATTTTAGAATTAAAGAATGTATAAAAACAATAAAACCCCTCTAACGTTGCGGTTCCTTTTACCCCTCTTTTTTTGACATAGTCAATAGCCTATAGAAAAGCTTCTCAGATATACTGAGTTGCAAGTGGAGAATATGTTCTTGAGGTATTTATTTTCATCCTCCCTCTAACTCGTGTGTTAGTGCTGCTAAAAACTGAAGGGAGTGCTAGAAGTTCCACAGTCTGCCACCTAGGATGTCTGACACATGTTTCATCGGGGAGAGATCAGGCGATCTTGGGGACTATAATAAGCGGTTAATGTGGTGTTAATCCATAAGGTCTAGGGTTACTTTCTCCACATGCCATCTCGTTGTGTTGTTGGAAAATGGAGTTTTTTTTGTCCTAAGATAGGAAAGTTTATGTGCTTCCACTACTTTCTGAATGTACAGGGTCTTTGATTATATTTACGTGACATCTAGAGCCTTTATTTTTGAAGATAGAAAAAAATGTTTAATATGAAAATTGTAGGTTTTTTTCCATATTATCTTTTGAAATTATCAGTAAAAAACTATCTCATTTAAAAAATGAAAAAATATGAGCAAATTCAACTTTTTTTAAATGGAACACCCGGTATATTATGGGCTACAACGAAAGACTTATTTTTCCGATTTCAAATATACATACATTGATGATATTTAAGTGAACTATTTTGGAGATATTTTAGCCTTAATTATAAGATGAAAAAAAAATCATATAAGTAAAAACAATAAAATTGTTCTGATAAATTTGAGCGTCTCGGTATTGTAAAAGGTCAAAGTTTATCATTTTAACTATTAGGAATATTTTTTTTGTCGATAGGCTATTTAGAAAAACAAAAATATCGCTATTGTGCGTCTTTTTGATGGTAATAATAATAATGTGACGACAATGCAAAGGGAATATCCATTATTATATCCTTAACAACGAGTACCATCTAAAGACACTATTAAATACAAAGTAAGAAAGTTTAGTGACCGGAAAAGCTTAAAAATAAAGAAAAGGACTGTAGGACGAAATGAAAACAAAGATTTGGCTATACTCGTTTTTTTCAGGATTATTATTATACTCCTTCTATTGCACTAGCACTAACTAACCACTTTTAATAATTTTAGAAAATCCCGAAATATCAATCTTGGATGCGGCATCTAAACTTAATGAAACAGGTTATAAAATTTATTTAACTTTAAAATTTTGTAAATTTCATCCTTATAAATTTATGTCCGTCCAGGATCTTTCTGAACAAAACATACAGGACCGACCTAAGTATGCACTGGAAATAGCTGGGCTTATGCGGCAGGATCCAGAGTTTTTAAATAAAATTCTATTCACCGACTAGTCTTCCTTCACTTAAACAGGAATGTTTAATCGCAAAAATTATTGGTCCAAAGAAAACCCTCACCAAATTTAGCAACATAACAATGTTATTGTTTTCATGGCTTTCTTGAAACTAATCTGTTTTTTTTTCAATTTATTTATAATTTAAGCTAAAATATCACAAAATTCTGTTCACTCAAATATCATTAATGTATATATATTTGAAATCAGAAAAAAAAAGATCTTTCGTTGTAGCTCATAATATACAGATATTATATTTAAAAAGAGTTGAAGTTGCTCATATTTTTCCATTATTTAATGCAATATTTTTGTTCTGATGATTTTAAAAGATAATATGGAAAAAACCTAGAATTTTTATTTAAAACATTTTTCTATCTTTCAAAATAAAGGTTCCAGATGCCACGTAAATATAATCAAAAACCCTGTACAACGGCTGCATCATATTACCTCTAATAAAGATAGAGGTATCCTGCCCTCAAATACGATGACACCCTATACCATTGCACCCACGGTGTGATAAACATGTCTTTTTTATATAAGACGGTAAATTAACACTTTTTTGCTGGTACTCTAGGAAGACCGGGAAATATTAAAGTAATGATTTTAAATATTATTTACAGCCATTTTTTTCTGTTTAAAAGAACATTTCTACTGTATTTTTTTATATACAACTTTAAACATTATTTTTAATTATCAAACGAAATACAATTTACTAAATATATTTTTTTTAATATTAGTACTACGAGGCAGCCATGGGATTTCAAGGCTCCACCTTCCAAGTACCCGGACGACTGAGTGATAATGGCGGGAGTGACTATGGCTCTTTCCGAGGTCAGCCAAAAGATGCCACTGATCACGAATATGTCGCCGAATTAATATAAACAATTTTGTATTAAACACCATGAGGATAAAAAAAAGGGAGAAAAGCAGTTTTCGTTCTCCCACCCATAAATAAATGGCATAACTGTGCGGCCGGTTAAATTGTGGTTTCATTTTTGTTTGTTGCAAACACAAGTTTCCTTGAAAGGATGGTTTTATTTTAGTTTTTAGATAAAAAAATAGACAGTGCGCACTTCCAATATAATAATTTTGTGTGTGATTCAATATTATTAGATCAATGGCTTTAACCACTCCGGCTGCCACCTTAACATAGAACTTCTTTTCGCAATCACCTGTCATGCTCCATCTTTGCCGATTTTTAAATTTGGAGTGGTGCGCATGACGTGAAATCTCAAAAGGCTTAATTCAAATTGTGCCACTTTTCGAATGAGGGATTGTTTCTCTCGCCTTTTCTATCCTCAATAATTAAACCTGTGTGGGTAACAAAGGGGTAACTTTAATTTTTTGTAAATGCTTATAACTTATTGGTATTTTTAGTTGACAAAAATATGTATTAATAAGTTCTTGTTGGGCTTACTCGCCTGGAAAGTTTATAGAGAATGGGACCACTTTGGTCCCAGGGTATAGCGACTGAGTGTGCCCAGCCTTATTGATCCCTATGAACTGGCAGATTGCATAAAACAGAAAAAAGAAAAAAAAACAAAAAATAACTTAAATGAAAAATAAAGTGGAAATTAAAATTAAATTTGTTACAATTTTAGTAATAGGCTTTTTGACAGGTTTTTAAAATCCATTTTATATTATGTAATAGAGTTTAAGGAACCCAGTAAAAGTTGCTTTTTTAATTCTGGTACATACATATTTGCTGAAAAATATCAAATTAAAAATTCAATATTTAAATAGCATGCCAAAACGCCATTTTGACAATATGGCGCTGCAATGGGGTCATTAACGTCACTTGTCTGTATTCTGATCTGTGGCACATATCATCCACATACATTTGTTGCAAACAAAAAACGAAAGTGCGATTGTATTTACATTTTATCAGTGATTTATGTAACAAAATAAGTTACAAATGATGTGCAGTTCCAAAATGTACAAATACGTCGTTAAAAACTCCAAAAAAATTATTTGTAAGTGTTCCAAAGAATGTCGAAGTGCGCCGAAAGTGGTTGCAACTTTCTCGGTGGGACCCTAATAACAAGGCGAATAGTACAAATATTCGCAACAATTGCGCAACATATAAATGCCAATCTTTTTTGAAAAACATACATTATTTACATTCATAAAAACGTTTTTGTCAGTACATCGTTTTAAGGCATATATATGTAAACTAAGGTTACAATTATTTAATTAAAAAATTTAATATAAATAAATTTAAGAAATATTTTAAAGATTATTAAATTTAAAAAAAGGTATGGAGCAGAATCGAGCCCGGAACCTCCGGGTTCCAGGTCTCTAACACTACCGCTGAGGCACATGGCCACCTGCAAAAGTAAACAAATTATCGTTTATGTTCAGGAAACTGCCCCAAACTAACTTAACAACACCTATAAAAATTCCTGCTTCCTGTGGAAGTTCATCATTATTTCACTTTCTTATGATATAATTTAAGTTACCACTAAAGTGTTATTATACTTACTTTGTTGTTTTCACTTTCTTTAGCTCCGAAGCAGTCGAAACTATTTTTAAAAAATATTCCATCCGACCATGATTGCGTCGACTTGGGGCAGGTTTCTGCTGTCTGCTTTTACAAAATCGTTGTTCATGGTTAAAGTACTTAACAGAATTTGTAAAATATTGCAAATAAATCAGTTTTAAAAGCTAATAGATCACAGGTAGGCGCAAGTAGGCAAACGAAGTTTACAAACAGGTGACGTCATCATAAACTCGACCAAACGTTTTGTGTCACGTGACGAACGTTTAAAAAATGCATTTTTATTTACGGATTTTTAAATAAATAAATTAATATTTTTAACTTACGTTAATAAATAACCATTTTTAAACTCTTAATTTATACAGATCACAGTAATTGACACTTTATTTTTCGCATTCTTAAATAGCCCATTTAGGAGATTTTAAGAATTCTTTTATTATTGATGACGTGTTGTCATAAATGAGTTTGTTTTACATGGTTACCCTGAAGTAACTTCAGGAAAACCTAAAATCAATTAAAATACTATCCTTTCTTGTCTTTTTGAAAATTATAAATACACCAGTCAAAACAAATTAATAGGTTATTTATGACAAAACGTCATAAATAATAAAAATGTTCTTAGAATCTCCTAAATTTTATACCAAAATTATTATTATCAATAGGGCTGAGCACACTTAGTCTCCATCCCCTGGGACCAGGACCGAAGTGGTTTCATTTTCTAGAAACTTTGCAAGGAAGTAAACCCAACAAGAACTTATTAAAATATGAATTCATAACAAAACTTTAGAACATATCGCTTCTTCTTCTTCTTCTTCCCTGAAAGCCGTCTAGATTGACTACCGAACGCAGCGCAGCCTCTTGGGTATAACATATTTAGAAATATGTATATTTTTTAAAGCTAGAATTAAATATTCGGTTAATTAGACTTTACTTAAAATTAAAATGCAAGAAAATTAAATTAATATTTGGAATTTAATTTTACATAACGATGTCGGTTACGTAAAAAAACACTAGTTCGTCTTTTTTGCCAAAAAAATATTTTAGAAAAATGTAATATTTGTGTAATGTTATTTACCACAGATATTGCATATTAACTAAATATTAATTTATTTTTATATCCCTTGTTACCCACAGGTATTGACCTGACTGCAAAATTGAAAAAAAGTTATTAGTATAAACTAATTTATAAAAGAATTGTAATAAATATTCACAACTGCTAAAAAAACTGCATGTTTTAATTTATTATTTTTTTTAATCGTCATTTTTTGCCATTATAAATTTAGTTGTGGTTACGAGCTTAATTGGTTGTTAGTTAGTCACTTTTAGGTTTGATTTATACTATAGGTTCACTCTCGATATGCTCTCGGGTCACTCTCGGTCCGATATACTCACAATACTATTTTTAAGTTGACATGCTTTATTCTTTTTTATTCACTTGATGCAAAATTTTATTTAATTTTAAAATTGATAATTTATCTGTAACAGCAGTTTTTTGGACGATAAAAAACACATTCCAAAGGCACTAAAATAACGAAATGAGAGATGTGGGTAAAATTCACGTCTGCAAAAGAGAAAAATTGAAGACAAATGTGACATGCTATATTGGCATTTAAAAAGGACGAAGAAAAACTAGTAAAATATTTTTATATAAATTATTTTGAGATTAAAATAAGAAAGTTAAATACAAAGCTTCGCTAGGCAATTACTAAGTGAACAAAAATAATGGTGTATTTGGAGTATATTAAAAAATTAATTTAGTTTATTACAAGTAAAATAGTGCAAATAAAAGAATAACAAATGTTACACAAACATTTACATTTTTTCTTGAAACTTCACAGTTTTCTACTAGCCATGGGTAGACTTTAAACTCTCAATTCAAACCTAAAACTATGAATGTAGACTTTCATGTGAATGTACGAGTTTCGACATAAAAGTTTGAATTTAGAGTTCAAAGTCTTAGTCCAAATTGGAAAAAAATTACAGCGTTGCCCTTTTACATTTTTGAAATAACGAATACATAGAAATTAACTCATACAGAAGTGGAGCGATTCAGAAACGTGTACCGGGTGTCCAAAAGAGAAATACACCGGCTGTATTTCAAAAACTATCGCACAGCGTTAGGAAAAAATATTTTTAGTAAAAGTTGTCAAGAAAAAAAACTGAAAATTATTTTTAATTTTCTAAAACTACCGCGAGATGGTACAACCGCAACGGCAAATTAAAAAACCTATTTATCAGCAAAAGCCTTAAACAATTACGCATCAGTTTGGTTCAGGAATTTTGTCGTATTTCCAATAATAAGGATGGGGAAGATGATAAATATTGCAACTTTCAAATAGCTTTATTCCCCACATCTTTTATCGATAGTGGTTCATGGGACCTACTTGTTTGAAAGAAAATTTTAAGCTTTTTTAATCGTCCTTTTCGGTGTCGGCTAGTAGTTCAACAACTAGAGGGCGTTGTTTAAGGAAAACTCAGTTTTTCGAAATTTTCTTCAGAAAGTTAAATACGACGATATGATTTTTTATCGTAGGTTTAAAAGAGGAAAAAAACACTTACCTCCATTCATTTTAGAGTTAATACAAAGTAACCTGTTTTCAAATGATAATTAATAATAAAAATTAAATAAAAGAGTCTTTGAGATAGAGTAAAAGAATAATTATTGTAGAGTGAAAGAAACAATATTGGAAACTCTATTAAAGTTTATTTTGTATTCCAGTAGAGAACAGAATGAACAATCGAAACATGATAATGCCGTGATAGGGGCATGTATTAACTCTTATTTAAATATTAGTCAAGTAGGCTTGAAAATTAAAACAAGAACAAAAGATTGGACCCATTTTAGTTGACAGTTGTCAGTTCCAATCGAAATTTTTAGTAGAATTTATTCTACATAAAAAATAAGAATTCTAAATGCTAGCATATAATATGCTAGCAGTTTATTTATTTAAAAATTGGATGGAAATGACAACTGTTAACTTAAATAAGACCTGTCGTTTTGCAGACTTTTGTTTTTGTTTAAAGCCTGTTTGACTAATTTTTTAAATTAAAGTTAATAAATGCCCCAATCACTGGCCCTCTTACTCGTTGTTCATTCTTTCTCTTTTAAATTCTATACAAAATTTAGAATAGTTTTTCCAGTTTTTTTGTATGGTAATTCTGTCAGGAACTGTTTTAAAAATTGTTAATATTAATTATCCTTTAACCGTTGCACTGAAATAACTCAAAACAATGCGGATACAAAACGCGGTTTTGCTCAGGTATATTTTTTTCTTTTTCTTAACTACACTAAAAATCATATTATCATCTAACTTTTCGAGAAAAAAATCGAAAAACCGTTTTGTAAACAACGCCCTCTGTATTAAACCTACAAATAGCGGACACCGAAAAGGACGACATTTACAAGATCTTTCATTTTTTTTAAGCGAGTACCCACTTGAATTGCTTTCGATAAACGATGTGAAAGATGGGGCTATTTGAAAGTTGCATTATTTATTATCTTCCCCCACCCTTATTATTGAAAATAGGACAAAAAGTCCTTAACCAACATGATGCGAAATTGGTTGGAGTTTTTGCTGACGTTATCAAAATTGTACCCAATACTAGCTAATTTTGGAGGAAAAACAGGTTTTTTTTATTTTTCCGTTCGGTTCATTCTGATTATTTAAGAACTTAAAAATAATTTCCAGCTATTTCTTTTGTCCACTTTTACTAAAAATATTTTTCCCCTGCGATGTGTGATAAATAGTTTTCGAGATACAGCCGGCGTCCTTTCTTATTTAAAGTCAGTGTTTTTTTCTGTAAAATGATTTTTCCAGGCCGAGAGCGACCGAATGCGTATTGAAAGCGGACCTATAAAAATTGTTCTGGTACCTTCAATTTAACAGCAAACCACCAGTACCATCTTTAAAAAGTGGATTCTTAAAATGCTTTTGGGAGACATTAAAAATCTATTACAAAAAAAAGTTAGATTTTTGCCACAATTTTCTATGTGGAGAAATCTATTAAATATTTACTATTTGCAGTAATATTATGGACTACACCGCTAACAACTGTAGTTGGCCGATTTGAATTTGGTAAACAGATTATGTTCATTATTTGCCATTCCTTTAATTATTTAAACACGCGGAAGCGAGGCAGCTTCGTATAAATTATATTGTACTGGTTGAAGGCGAAAAAATATATCGCCCTCTCGCGTGTTAAATTCCATATGAAATAGCTCGACGGTGGGGAATTACGACGCAGCAGCTAGAGGTTCAGGAGGACGGTCGGGGCGAAAATAATTCGCGCCACGTAAAACATAGGTAATAGCCTAAGAGCCAGTTACCGGCTACCTGTATGTATTTGCCCAGATCCGGATTTTTACACAGTGAGTCCTCTATACCTACCATAAATGGAATGGAGACTCACTAAGCATAGCATGGTTTTCGCTTCTGGTAATCAGATGGGACAGTTATCGAAATTTGACTGATTTTAAATGTATTTGACCACGTCGGTCATTCGGAAATTTAAAAATATATTATATATTATGGAAAAATAACAATGGCAGACCATTATCGCGCGTCTAACATCGTGGCAGACAATTTAAAAGATACCAATAAACATAAAATTTTATAAATAATTGACCAGGTCTGCCATTAATACAGTTTGCCTACGTGAGTTGACGGCATATGGGAAACTTATATTATTAAGTTTAGGAAAAATAGTTATTTTTTATAAAAAGTCCTGTGGTCCAAAACCTTAAATGCAACCATCAGATGTCAAAATTTATTACTCATATACAAGGTTTGTCAAAAAATGTTTGTACGTAAGTGGGCGACATGTAGGAAAGTTTTTTATTATTAGGTTTACGAATAAATTTAGTCTTTATAAAAAGTTCTGCATGGTCCAAAACCTTAAATGCAACCATCAGATGACAAAATTTACCAGTTATTATAAAAAATATGTTTAGAAATAACTTTCAAATATTCAACATTGTTTATTTCCATTAAAAACATTTTTTTCAACATTTTCTCTGCAATTATGTTGAAGAAGTAAGTTTGCACATTAATGCATAACATTTAATAACTTTAAATTTAAAAAAAACAATTTTAAATAAATAAACAAAAAAGTTTTTTAATTTAAATAAACAATGTTAAATATTTTAAAGTCGTTGCTAAACATCATTTCTTTATAAAAATTTTTGATATTGTCAAAAGTAAAGGTACTTTACTGGAAAATTTTGACATCTGATGGTTGTATTTAAGGTTTTGGACCATCCAGAACTTTTTAGTCGCCAACTTACGTACACCCATTTTTTGACAAACCTCATATACGACTGATAAATTTTGACATTAAAGGTTTTGGGCAACGCAGAACTTTTTATAAAAATAACTTTTTTTGTAAAGTTAATAATAAAAAAGTTTCCCGTGTGCCATCAACTCACGTAGACAAGCTGTATTAATGGCACACCTGGTCAATTACTTTTAAAATTTTATATTTTTAGGTACCTTTAAAATTGTTTGCCACGATGTTAGACGCGCAATAATGGTCGGCCATTGTTATTTTTCAATAAAAATAGTAAAGTATTTTTATATTTCGAAATGGCAGACGTGGTCAAATATATTTAAAATAAGTCAAAATTCGATATCTGTCCCATCTGATTACCAGAAGCGACAGCCACGCTGGGCTTAGTGAGTCGCCATTCTATGTATGGTAGGTATAGAGAACCCACTGTGTAAAAATTCAGGTCTGATCAAATACATACAGGTACTGGCTCTTAGGCTATAAGGAACATATAGCGCGAAGGAGAGCGACTTTCACTGGATATCAGGCAATTGGCAAGGAGAAATTAATGTTAAGTTATAATTTAAATTTTTAATAACTTTTGGATTAATTGATTTAATACAAAATATCATTTTTAATTGGTTATTTACATTTTGTAGACCCTGTTTAAATATAGTACTGATGGTTTGCTCTTAAATTTCGGATACCAAAATAAAATCTGTGTAAACATTGTTACTGTAATGTAAACCAAACCTTATAGGTATTTATTTCTTAAATTTTAAGAGCTTATTAATTAGGTGGCGGGACTTTGGGAGATGAATTTATATACTTATAATTTTGTATTTAGATAGTTGTGTGTATTTACTAACTAAAATAGATATTGAATTAATAATGACAATATTGTGAATGAATAAGAGAATATGCCAATTAGATGCATAATATATTTATTTTCAGAGGCATTCAACTAATAATCAAAAATTAAATAAGTGTAAAAAATCTGTAATTTAGCTATATTTGTACTAAATATCGTTTTACATAATAGGCTCTTAAATTTGATTGTCTCTAAAAATACACATATACAGAGACTCCTTATTTATTCGGCCTTCTTTTATTGAAAAAAGTATATATTTCTAGGAAATTAAAATACTTTCTTAAATTACTATTAAGTCTTATGTCCATCAGTAACGTTTAAAATTGTGTGTTACGCTTAAATATTATTAACACAAAAGAAACGTACGACATATACAGGGTGTTTCTTAAGTTATCTTAAATATTTAAGAGGGTGGTTTCTTAAGTGTTTTTATGAAAAAACGTTTATACTAACATGAGCGGCAAAACGACTCCTTTCCAAAGTACAGGGTGTTAAATTTCATTTTGTTTTGGTTTTTTTTTTATTGAAA
>JAHBCN010002543.1:0-89684 GCA_019359885.1 Listronotus oregonensis
ATATTGTTGACAATATTTGTTTATGGTCACCAAAGTCACTGTAAATAAATGTTAAATTTTTGGTCTCTATTACCAATTTATAATTATTTTATTATTACAATTGAGCAAATAAATATTAATCTATCCATCTATTGTATTATGCAAAGAGAAATAGAAATGTAATTCGCACTTTTATTTTGCTAAAATTTCCGGGAAAAAACTTCCGGACTACCCGTGTTCGTTGGGGGTATTCTATACTCCCCAAATCCCCAGTGTGTGTGGGGGGGGGGCGCCAAATATTAACACCAACAAGATTGAATGACTCTTTGGTCTGCAGAACTTGGCACACGTATAGGTAATTTTACTCAAGTTTTCAATAGCCCAAATGTTAAAATTAACCCTCTTCAGCAGGCTCAATGGGTAAACCTACAGATGAAATCGCATATGAATAAATGCGACTCCTAAAAGGATTTAAAAAATCATCGTCTTTGAAATGCAAAGCACAAACTCTAATACGGTTCTGACATTGTTTTGGGGTATAATTAGCAAATTTATGAAACCCAGTGAATCCCAAAGCATTTTTCCAGGCTTGACATCTGAATGTGTAATATATTTTCAATACAAATACTAATAAAATAGTCTAATCTATATAATTTATATTAATACATACCTTCCCTGGTCCTTTGGGCATCTAAACAACGATAAATCGCCTTTTATTCTACTTTTACAATTATCCACTAATTGTAAACAAATATTATTACCAGGCATATCCAACAACTTTTTACGGACAAAGTATACCAAAGCACACAATTGCAGCAAAACGAGTTCTAACACACTGCGTATCAGTCGGCTTTAAACGGTAAAGTAGTACGAATATACCAGACAGGCGGGGATAAGACGGGTGCGTTTTGAGAGCCGCCGCGAGTAACGCAACTTATATATTGTATATTCTTTAAACTATGGCTTAAGTAAACCAATATGATTAGTTACGTTTTTATTGACACTTAACTATTGAAAGATTTTTGGTTTTAAGAGAAAATTGTCACGCTTCACTATTGGAGTTTTCAGAACTTGAGTCGTTATTTACACTAATCCTGTAAATAGATGAAAAACTAACTTTGGTTAGTTCACAAATTCTATTTACAATTTTGTTTTGTGAAGAATCACTACTTTTAATTTTAAAACAAAAATAAATATTTAAAATAACTCGTTGACTTTGAACGTGTAGGTCTTTGTTTAAAATTTCCGCTTCAGTCGACTCTAAATTAGCATAAAATCCTCAGTTTCGCTGTCACTAGTATCGAAAGGTCGCCAAAATGCCATATTTTTTCAAATTTCTAACCAAAACACTACCTAATCCAATAAAATATTTTACATAATATATTCACTAGAAATAATTGCTAACGTTGCTAAATACCCAGATGTTACCAAACTGCGAGGTAAAAATCAAATATATTTTAAAATAAATCTGCTTCCAATCTGGAAAATAAAATATCTCACCAATCCAAATCGGCCAGTGACCATCCACGGCACTTCTTGTTTGATCCCGTCCACATTTATTTATGACAAACTCGTCAAGTCCACGTTGACTCTGTACGAGAAGCACTCCATATAATATTATCCGTATACAGTGGAGTGTTTCAATGTGAAAGCCGGTAAAATGATAGTAACCTGTATAAGCACTAAATTTCATGCTGTTCCAACTGACTTCGTATCAACTATAACAACATAACTATGGATTGTAGAGAGATAAGGATCGCCATCTCTGTGTTATTTACTGCTTACAGCTGGACACTTTTTCAATTCGTCTCCCATAAGAGATGGTACTCCATATATTTCTACACTTCATAAACATAGCCTACAATAAGATTTTGAGAAATACTGAATGATAAACACCTAAATAAATAATTTTTTAGAGGTACTTAACACAGCTGTTTTTTAAATTTTTGAGTTCGGCAGCATAGTAGTCAGCATTTCAAAATTTAAAGCTTATTTTCAATGGTGGCAAATAGCCTATTATTGGTAAATGACCTTACAGAAGAATTTAATACTATAGCCCAGTCTTTCTCAAAGTGGGCGATAACGCCCCCTTGTGGGCGCTGGAGGCCTAGAGGGGGGCGGTAAGGGACCCATAAAAAATTCGGGGGCGCTGATGTGATTTAAGGGGGATGGGTGATTTGTAACTTCAGCTACTTCATATTTTAAAATTCACTGAAATTAAAATCCTCCTACTACAAAACATTTATTTATTAGTTCATATTTATATCCTATTTTATTGTATAAATATAAACTAAAAATATATTAAATATTTATTATTTTTAATGCGTTCGCAACGCTATTCATATCTTAAGTTATTTAGTAATAGGTACCAAATACTGAAAAATATTCGTGTCTTCAAGTGTCGAGTGAGCTCCCCACCTCAGAAGACACATATTAAAAATAGGTATCTATTGTTGCAGCCAAGCTGAGCACTTGCCGAATGCGGGATTTTTTTTATACCTAATTTAGTAAAAATAAAGAAAAAATAAAAGTGAAATTAGAAGGTTCAATTATAATTCACGTTTGGCGCGAACAAATATAGTACGATTTATTTGTGCAATCCTGTTTTATAGTCCGTCAACGTTCGTGCGGTCCGTTTTTGCGGAGTTCAGGTGCGGGAGGGACCAACTCCAAATACACAGCCGCAGCTCGCGACCGATCGATGACTGAAGTAACGTTCCGCCGCACGCACGCATCGCACTCGCTCGCCCTTCCGCCACTCCGCCCGCTACCCCGATTTTTTAATTTTGAATAAAAGATACTCTTAATATTGTAAAGCTGCATTACTATTGCTCTCTCTGGTAAGAAAAGTCTCGTTTAGAATATAGGTTCAATTAAACTCTAGGCGAGACTAATATGTATTGAGATTTTTAAGGTGAAAAAAAATGGGGGCGCGACAAAATAACCAACAATTAAAGCTAAAATATCTTAAAAACTGTTCACTCAAATATTATTAATGTATATATATTTGAAATCAGACGAAAAGATCTTTCGTGGTAGCCCATAATATACAGGGTGGACTTTCACATATTTAGAAATAATAATAAAACAAATAATTTCATTAAAAACTATTACCAAGTTTATATGTGTCAGGTAGCGGCAAAAAATAGGTGGTATTATAAAGTCTATACAAAGTCAATCCGAACAGCATAAAAACTGAAACGCCGGTTAGAGGCGGCATTTTCTTTATAAGGCATGGGCGTGCAGCATTTAACATAAAATAATAAAAATTTATTCTCATTATTTATAGTTACGCGGACTCATTTTTTTTATTAGTAGGTATTATATAATATAAAAAATATATAAGAAAACACTCACCCGTTTATGATTTTATTTTATTTCCTATAATTGATGAAAAGTCAAAATTACTATCCGAATTTTCAGAGCTTGAATCAGAATTTGGGTTTATAATAATGGGGTCAATGGCCGGTAAAATACAATATTCATTTTCTTTCACTATGACATGCACATTTCATCCATATACCACTGTCATTTACTTCATTAACAACTGCCCTTATATTTTCTAGTACGAAAGCACTGTCAGTTGGGGATTGATTATATTTCCTTAGTTTGTTCTTGACTGCAGCCCAAATCATCTCGATGGGATTAAATACGCAGTAATAAGGGGAAGACGTAAATCTATGACCATGTGCTTCGCATAATTTGTCGATAACATATTCCTTTTTAAAGTTCTCTTTTTTATAGCTTCCAATAACACCTTTTTTGTAGACTTTTGAGGAATTTCCATGTTTTACTTTCCATAAATTTAAGAATATCATCCTTCTTTGTATTGCTATTGGGAACTTTGTTGTCTAAACGTGAATGATAAGACGCATTGTCCATAACAATGACAGAATTTGGAGACAGATTTGGCAGCAACTGTTCAATAAACCACTTTTCGAATAGACTGGGGGTCATATCTTCATGGTAGTCAGCCGATGAATTCTTTATATTTTTAGCTGACAATAATAAAGCGTTAGGAACAAAACCTTTATTGCTGCCTGCGTGTAATATAATTACTCGTTTTCCGCGAGAACAGGGCCCCTTTAGTGTACACTTATTACTATTATCCACCCAACCATATTTAAAAAGATCATGTGTGTCGAACCAAGTTTCGTCCAGGTACACTATCTCCCTTTTTGATTGGCGATATTCCTTAATTTTACGTAAATATTCTTGCCGCCATGCTACGATACGAGACGATTCCATTATAACCATCCTTTGGTTTAATTTTTTGTACTTGAAGCCGCAATCTAGCAAAATATTACGCAAGGTGTCCAAAGATTTATATTCATAATCTGGATAATCCCGAAACGTATCCTGAATCATTTTTAATGTTGGCACTTTGTTTTCTTCGTAAAATTGATAAACTATTCGGCGTATAAATTCTTTGTCGCCATTATCAAACTTTATTAAGGTTCTGGTTACCTCGTTTTCCCTTTACGGAATGGTCGATGGTATTTCCTTCTCTATTAAATGTGTAAATTGTACTACGAGCAAGTTTAGTGAGCTCACAAATCCATTTTAAAATTTCGTTTTGTGATGCCCCACGATTTTCACTTTTTAAGCAAGTGTAAATATTTAAAATAAGTTTCTGTGCTTGAACATGTAAGTCCTTATTTAAAAATTCCGACGGCTCCGTCATGAAATCGGCTTCTACATTGTCCGTTTCGTTATCAGAAACATCAAAAGGTCTCCACAACGCCATCTTGATAAAATATTTAAATGACAACAGTAAAACAACAAGTATTAACCACGATAACAGTAACAACAGAAATAACCACGCTAACAATAACAAAACAATTTAGAAAAATACGATACTCTTAGACACTCGCTAAAATTCAAAAGAACGAAGAATAAACCAATTTCAATTCCTTATATTTTGATCGACAAGTCATCACAAGCACAGCACTGATAAATTTAGCCGACAATGCAAATGCAGGGGCCTACAGCGGGCCAGACATTTTTTGATATTCTTTTATTTTTGTGTCCATGAAATATTATTTGACCGACTAGAAGCGGCTGTGCATTTTTATTGGGGATTTTTTGGTGAATTGAGCAGTCCCGGTATGTGAGTCTTTTATTTAGCTGTTCGGATAGACTTCGTATTTACTATACTAATCTCTATACTAACTCTTCAGAATTTTCTTTATTTTTAGTAGACAAGTAAAATCACGAAAATTGTTTCAAAAATTGCTCTTTTCTTTATTTTATCGATGAGCCTACTTTATCGTCGGATAAGGAGTTTGGACGAAAGCCAAAAACCACAGAAAGACGTAAATAATTTCGTGCATTTTTGTAAATCCAACAATGCGATTTCAAATCTTGACAAATCTATTGGCGTGTTTTTTATTAAAAAAATAGTATTAAAACAAGGCACAAAATTGATATATCGTTTACAAGTAAAAATTTGCTTTGTCATTTTATCCTGTCATACGTGCCACAGAAAATATAGGTTTTTGTAAAAATAACGTGTAGATACAGTGTGACCACTAAAATCCGCATCATATGGGATTTTTTGAGATGAAAATTAACCACAAAAATAGCGACCACGTGACTCGCATTATTTGTAACTTTTTCCAAAAAAAATCCAAAAGTGGGTATATCAAGTGAAATCGACCGCTATAGCTTATTGGACGCGCTTCGCTGGGCTTTGTAAAGAATCGGGGTGCATGAAAGGGGTTACAAGAAAGCCATTAGTACCGAAATAGTAGATGTGCCTTACCTAGAAAGGTCGATTTCACTCGAAATTTGGACCAAATCGTGAAAAAACGGCTATTTTCGGGCTAAATAACCGCTTATAGATTTGAACGCGCTTCGCTGTTTCAAGTAAAGAGTCGGGTCGCATGGTAGGGACTATAAGGAAGCTATTAGTACCGATATTGTAGGTGTGCCTTACCCAAAAAGGTCAATTTCACTCGAAACATGGACTAAATCGTGAAAAACGGCTATTTTCGGGCTAAATAACCGCTTATAGCATTTTGAACGCGCTTCGCAGGGCTTAGTAAAGAATCGGGTGGCATGGTACAGACTATAAGGAAGCTATTGATACCGATATTATGGGTGTGCCTCACCCACAAAGTCGATTTCACTCGAAATATGGACCAAATCGTTAAAAAACTTTTGAACGCGCTTGGCTGGGCTTAGTAAAGATTCGAAGTGCATTGTAGGAATTACAGAGAAGCCATTGGTACGAAATAGTAGATGTGCCCCACCTAGTAAGGTCGATTTCGCTCGAAATTTTGTCCAAAACGTGAAAAAACGGCTATTTTTGGCCTAAATAATCGCTTATAGCTTTTTGAACGCACTTCGCTCCGCTTAGTCAAGAGCCAGTGTGCATGGTAGGGACTAAAAGAAAGCCATTGGTACCCCTATAGTAGGTGTGCCTCACCTACAGAGGTCGATTTTACTCGAAATTCGGGTCAGATTGCGTAAATGGCATTAAAACGACGCTTTGGCCGGACGAATAACCTTCTAAACCATATAAAACAAACCGATTTGAGCTAGTTAAGTGATTAAGCTGTATTCTAGAGATATTTACAAAACTATTGGTACCTTTATTTTTAGCGTACTTAGCTAAGGTGTGACGAAGCAGCGAAAATATCCTTTGCAAAAAAAAATATTTAGTGGATAAAAAAACCCTTTATATATATTTTTTTTGGTTCTCGCATGAAAACATCTTGTTAGAGGTCCTACTTGATGAAAAAAAAAAATATTTGGGCAGGTAAATGCTCAAAAAAGCAATTTTGCAATTTGGGGTTTCAATAAAGGTGCGAATTTTTATGGAATTCGTCATATATATGATATAAATATATATATATATATATATATATATATATATATATATATATATAATATAAATATATATAAATATAAATATATATATATATATATATATATATATATATAATTATATATATATATATATATATATATATATATATATATATATATATATATATATATATATTATATATATATAATAATGTCAATAAACTAACATTAAAGTAATATCTAACCAAGCAACTAAGCTTAGTCATACCTACCAGGATCTATGGTTTTTCTTTTCTATTTATTAAGGAGCCCAATGCCCAAAAAAGTCCACCTTTTTGTTATTATATAAAACAAGGCTCAAGAATTTTAATTCGTTTATTATATTGCAGTTTGGGTGAAAATACTGCGTTTCTCCCGTTTTTAAAATCACGTTTTCAGTCGTGCTGTGTAAGTCACTTCTAAATATTTTTGTATAAAACACCTACATGGCGCACATTAACATCTTAACCTGTCGATACTGATATTGTTTGTTTTGGAATTTCTTGGCGAGATAGCGCTAGTTGCTTCTAATGTTCAGCTTTATTAGAACAAAGTTGTTCTTAAGGTAACTGCTTCGCTGTCAATGGTGTCTACGGCCTACATTCGGTGTGACAATCCCCAACAAGGCTGAAACACGTGTAATTGAATTGGCTGGACCAAGGGTTATTCTTTAATTGGAGCCCTCGTAATTTTAAAGCAACCAAACTTATTAAAGCTGTTTCAATATGATGTTGTCGAAAATGATACCAATAAGACCAAACTCGGCAAGTCAGAGGTTCTGGATACTAAAGACAAGCCACACAACGCAACGGTAGAGTTCATGTAGGTTTAGGGTTCAAATTTGTAGTACATCGGGGGTTATATACCGAGAATTACAACAACCAACTCATGCTATAGAAAAGATTGATTATTTATTGGGCAATTAAGCATTTTTATTGTTTGTGCACTGAAAGAATGTATTTACAAAATACTAAAAGAGAAAAGGGCTATTGTGACTAACATTTTTTTTTGTTGATCGATTAATTTACTCTGTGAAATAGAACATCATGACAATCAAAAATTCATAACTCGGTGTTTAAATGTTCTGGAAAGGTCTAATTTAACTAGTGTATAAAAGGATGTGTCTACACTACAAATAAAAGCGCTACTGTAACTAAAATTTTTTTGTTGATGAGAATTTTTTCAATTAAATTATACTTTTGAAAGAGAACTTCATGATCATCAAAACTTTATAACTCACTTTTTAGATGTTCTAGAAAGGTCTAATTTTGACCAATTTGTACTTAAGGAATGTGTTTACAAGGTACCAAAAGATAATAGCTACTGTAGCTAACAATATTTTTTTAATTTTTTATTTTACTTTAAAAAAATTATTACTGGAAAAATGTAAACTTGGCAAAAGAAAACCAGCGATTTCACCAACAGACGTTTATTTAACTTAAAACCCAAAAACGAAATACGCGAATTACTGAACCTGGCGGGTGTCTAAAAACCCATTTTCATCATGCAACTCAAAACAAAACACGCGACTTGACGTTTTTCCGCTGGAATGTTAGTCATATTTAAATCAATATGGTCGTCTTAGTAGTTTGAAGTTCATAAATAGCACTTAAATTATTGAGTCCGAAAAGTGTTGTTTTGTTAGACAAGTAAACAACATTCCTGGAAACCTACGAAGCGTGAAAATAACTCTTTTCTGGCCTAGTAAAAAAACATGGACTTTGACAAAATACCGACTTTTTGTGTTTCTACGTCACCTTTTTTTATAATTTAAATCGTAAATTTTTTATATAAACTAATTTTGTTGTTACTAAAAGTTTGAAGCAGGATAGCATCCCCCCAGTAATCCACTTAGACCTCATGCACAAGGTGTACATGGCATCGGCGGTAGACTGGGCTCACAAACGATGTGGGACACCAAGCGAAGGAACAGTTATCTACACAGATGGCTCGAGGAAAGGAGGCCGCACAGGCTTCGGTTTCTATGTAGAAAGGACGAACTACAAGTTCTATGGAACAATGGGAAAATATGCAACCGTATTTCAGGCGGAAGTTATGGCAATAGCCAAAGCCATAGAATACTGCCTTAATAAAAGATACAGGGGGAAAAAAACTATATATACTGACAGTAAGGCAGCGATCGGGGCGCTAACAAATACAGTGCACAGATCAGAACTTACAAATAGATGTCGGGAAGCAATTAATAAACTAACGAAAACCGCCAGAGTCACCCTGCAATGGGTCCCTGGACACAAAGGAATCCCGGGGAATGAAATAGCTGACAAACTCGCCAATTTGGGAGCTGAGGACACTGGACCTGAATATACCGTGGGAATCTCTTACAACACGGATATGACAGAGATAGCAACATGGATAGAGAAACGGTTCGATGAGAACTGGAAAAAGACAAAAGCCAGACAATCAAAGGCTGTTATTGGGGAAGAACTATGGAAGGACCTACCGATGAACATAAAGGACTTCAATAGAGTGCAAAGGAGAAACCTGACAGGCATTCTGACAGGTCACTGTAGAAACAGACACTATCTCAACAAGATAGGAAAAAGCGAGACAAGTACATGTGGATGGTGTGGAGAGGGAAGAGAGGACGCCATACATGTACTTAGAGATTGCCCAACACTAGGGCACATCAGAGGGAAATGTCTAGGTACGGCATGGCTGGACCTAAATGACATAAGATTCCTACCACTAACAGGACTCGCATCACTAGTGAGGAAATTGGGGCTCTAGTAAGCAAAACGACAGCACCATATCAATGTAAAAGGAATGCATACGTAAGGGGCAGTACAGGGTGACGGAACCTGTGTATGCTTAAGGGTTGGTGTAGAGCATAATGGGCTTAGGCCTCAGTGCTCAGGGCCCCAGCGAGGGAACTCACCATGCTACAATAGATAGATAGATAGATACTAAAAGTTATTACAATATTTTTTTATTGAAACGTATCGAAAAAAAACGGGACGCTTCTAAAAACGAACCAGTAAATATGGTGATCCTTTAAATAAATGATTCTTTATTCAAAAATAATTTAGAAAAATTAAATCGAGTTACAAGAAATATCTCAGAATAATGAAATAATATTTATAAATACACTAAATTAACCAACACAAGCGAAATCCAAAAATACCTGATATAAAATGGGGTAAAAAAGACATTTTATTTAACAACTTTAATTATTTTTTTTTTTTTCATTTTATAGCTATTTTTCTTGGGTGCTAATATTCTATGGGAGATATGTCTGGGGATCTTGGCGGTCATTCTATTGATCCATAAATACCTATGCACCAGTTGAAAAAGTAAGTTATTGAATAATAGGACCTATAAAAAAATGTAGGCTCCTAATTTGTTTTACACCCACAGTTTCATACCTGCTTTTTATTTTCTTGGGTAATTTAGTGTAAATATAAAAAATGTGATTTCATTTTTTCGATTTAATTTTTTTAAATTTCCTTTTTATTTCGTAATTTTTAGTTTTAGGTAAATATTTTAGGTAATAATAAGTAGTAATAGTTTTGTTGTACATATTTGAAGAGTTTGTTTATGATTTTTTACATGCATCAGAATTTGACCAAGGTTTAGCCAAGCCGTTACATTAGTGTTGTAAATGAAAATACTATAAATTTTGAACGTTTCTCGGAAATATTGAAACATTCGGAAATATTGAAAAAATAGAAACGCGTTTTAAACCATTTAAAACAAAATTTGTACATGTTAGCATGAAACACTGAAATTTGTCATTCCCTAAAATGACTAGTCAGTACATGGATTGCCGGCAAGCGGCATAACATTTTTATTTGACTAACAAAACCTAACCATTCAGTTATTCCCTGTAATATCTAGGCAAACAATGAATAAAAAATGATTATTACGCTGTTTTTCTAAAACGGATTCGGCATTACAGAAAATGACTGAACAGTTAATCAAACAGTGTAATAATAAGGCTATTACGCTGATTGTCGGCAATACAAGGACTGCCCAGTCGTTTCAGGATATGAAGGATTTCAGGGTTGGGCGCCGACATATATATATTTCTTATATTTTTGAAGTACAAATTTCACGCTAGAAAAATAATTTCGTTATACTCTTCCTGTACCGGGTGTCCAAATAAGAAAGGACGCGTTGAGAAAAAAATATTTTTCGTAAAAGTGGTCAAGAGAAATAGCTGGAAATTATTTTTAAGTTTCTGAAATAGCCGCTAGAGGGCGTAACTGCAATCTTGAATCTAAAAAAGTGATGTTTCTGTGAATTTTGCCATATTAACGTAACAAAAAAATACCTGATCTTTAAATTCGAGGATAATCTGAACCTTTTTTGACAATTTTTGCTATACCTCTAAAAATAAAGTGGTGGGGGGGTATTCAAAGGTTTCCGGCTGAGCCGATTTTAACGAGCTTAGGCTAGTTGACAAGAGCTTTTCTTGGACTCTAAATGTAATAATATTTGAAGTTTTGTTAGTTTCACATGTCGCCGCTTGAGGGCTTTTTTTGATAATCCGACAGAAATGGTTAATTTTCCCAAAAAAATTAAATGCATTGCTTATTTTTTTTTCATGAAAGTAGCTAAATAACGCCTAAACAAGCTCGCGAATACCGTATCTCGATATCTTGTTTCTTACCTAAAATTTAGACCAAAGAAAAGTTTTATACGTCAATATCTTAAAAACTATAAAAGCTACAAGAAATATTATACGACATAAATTATGTATTTTTACAAAACTTTTAATTTAGGTTATATAATCTTTTCGTCTAAATGCAATCATTTATGAGTTATAATCAAAAAATCGAATTTTCAGGATTTTTTCAAGGTATACCCCTAAAATTCGCTTTTTTGATTATAACTCGTAAAGTACTGCATTTAAATGAAAATATTATTTAACCTAAATTAGAGGTTTTGTAAAAATACACAATTTATTTTTTATAAAATTTCTTGTAGCTTTTATAGTTTCTGAGATATTGACGTATAAAATTTTCTTTGTTCTAAATATTGTGTAAGTAACAAGATATCGAGATGCGGTTTTCGCGAGCTTGTTTAGGCATTATTTAGCTACTTTTTCATAAAGAAAAAATTATACCAATACACTGAATTTTTTTGAGAAAATTAACCATTTCTGTCAGAATGTCACAAAAAGCCCTCTAGCGGCGACATGTTAAACTAACAAAACTTCAAATATTTTAAAATTCATAGCCGAAGAATGGCTTTTTTCAACTAGCCCAAGTTTGTTAAAGTCGGCTCAGCCGTTTCGATGATACAGGGCGTGTTTTACGGAAATTTTTGAATACCCCCCACTACTTTATTTAGAGATAGATAGAGATATAGCAAAAATTGTCAAACAAAAAAGGTTCAGATTATCCTCGACTTTAAAGATCAGGTATTTTTTGTAAGTTTAATAAAGCAACATTCACAGAAACATCACTTTTTTAGATTTAAGATTGCAATTACGCCCCCTAGCGGTCATTTCAGAAACTTGAAAATAATTTCCAGCTATTTCTTTTGAGTACTTTTACTAAAAATATTTTTCCCTAATGCTGTGCGATAAATATTTTCTGAGATACAGCCGGCGTCCTTTCTTATTTGGACACCCCACTAAAAAAATATGGACAAATGGATTTACACTTACATAAAGAAGGAATTAATGCTGAACACAGTTTGTAAGGTGTTGATGACATCCGTGAAGATCAAGTGTGTAATTACATTTTCAGAAATTTTACAGTTTTCTATGAATTTTTAATACATAAACTTTTATTTATATTAATGTCCGACTGGTATATTATTTGACAAATAATAATGTTATGTCAAAGTCAGTTAAATACGAAATATTACCCTAGGGCGTTATTAAAAAAATAACGCCCTAGGGCCTACAAATTTACCAATAAATAAACAATAAATTATCTTTATTTAAGCATTTATTACGAAAATACAAACATACTTACACAATATACTTATCATAATAAAAATTATTTTTTAAAGTAAAACGTACAATTTTCAAACTGACCGGAAAATTCCACATTTCCATACCCCACCGCAGTTGCTGGGTTACTTGAAGTAATACTTTTCCCAACTACAAGAGAAGCATTAGCCAATTTGGAGCTTTCACTATCATTCACGTACCCTCGTGCTACAGAAGAACTCTTCCAGCCTCCTAACCTCATTAAGCTCTCGGAACTACCTCCCGCATCAGAATGAATTGTTGCCGCTGTACGTCTTAAACAATGATCTGTGTACGCCTTAGCATCAGGTAAACCCAAAATGTAGCAATCTTAAAGGGTATATTTCGAAATGTATTTTTACCTATAGGCTGTACAGTACATCGTTCATCACGATATCACAAAAAAAACTATTAATAGGTGCAGTTTTAGGTCGCAAAGACACATAGTCCCGAATTAACTTTGTTGCGCACATTTCACTGTCATCAATAACCAAAAAGCTTCTTGCTTGCCCATTTTTACTTTGTGGAATGTCAATAAATACCTATATGCTGACCCATATCACGCACATCGGAAAACTTCATTTTCACAAGCTCGTCTCTTCTACAAGCTCCGAATACACCTATCACTAAGGCAACTTTATCTGCCAAATATTTTTCAGTAGGCGCTTCGCGAGTCAGAACGTTCGACTTTTTAGGGTGATAATTTCTCCCAAGTTGCTTTAGGAACTGTTGCAGAGAAATCAACTTTTCATTACTTCTTATCTTCTTATGAACTATTAATTCTTTACGTAAATTAAAAAATTTGTCCAAAGGAATTTGGAGAATATGACTCTGACAAATCTTGAAAATAAGCCATCAAAACGGTTTCGTCACACGGTCCACGCAGTGTTCCGTCAGCCAGACCCAAAAAGGAAATTATCTTTTCGTAAATCCGCCTAGTTTTTGGGAAAAGCGCATGCTCAGCTTTAGCAGCTTTCACTAAAATATATTGGGGAAGATGGGTATTTTTCATTACTTCGGACATTTTTATGCCTCAATCGCAAAATTATTTTTTATATGCTGTTTTGACAAATAACTTACAACCATGGTTACCACAATTACGTTTCGACAGTTTTTTCAGGTAAATGCTAGAACTTGATTTGGTTTAAACTAATACATTCAAAATTCATTCAAATTTTTCTCATAAAGAATATTTAGACGGACATTAAACGTTTAAGTATAATAACGCTCTCGGTCAACGTATATCCCTCGGGCCAAAGGCCCTCAGGAAACACACCATCAACCTCAAGCGTTGTTATTCTTATAATACCCTTGATACCTTAACAACTATAATGTATTTTTCTTTCTTATTTTTAGACAACAATTCCACGCAAGAAAAAAAAACACATTTAAAATGTCAAAAATCGAAATTTGCTATCGGATAAAAAAGAAAATGTAACTGACTAAATTGATAATTGTATTTCATGTTGTTGATTAATTATTATTGTGGTTTTAGGTTTGCTTTATTCACAGAATAGTCTTATTTTTTGCCTGGTTTTAAATACTTGCTTGTGAAAATTTAACTCAACCTATTTCTCAAAATCACTCGAGCAAACCTGAGCATTTATCGTATTAGAGATCGAACGCTGTAAGAATAACACCGATACGTCACGGTCTCATATGGCAAACCCGTATAAAACCGTGACATATCGGTGTTGTTCTAACAGCGTTCGATCTCTACCTATGATAATCTTTCATTTAAAGCTTAGTTTTTTGAGTTTTGTAATTTTTATTTTTATATTTCCAATATTTTTATTTATTTCCTAATATATTTCCGGAAATATACACTTATTAATGCTCTATGGCTATTTCATATTTTTTATATAGAGGGAAAGCTACAAATATGGTCCTGTTCACTCCTCGTTAGATGACCATGTACGGTTTGGCTTGGCAGAAAACAAATTACTATAGAAAATAACAATTTTATTTGAAAAATAATTTAAATAAACCATCGATTAGTATTATTGTTAGTATAAATATGCTAATAATTTCATTTATGGAAAAATCTATATCAAAACTTCATTGTGTAAAATCGCACGCACATCGCATAAATTATTTATTTATATTTTGTTTCGTGGTAAGAATTCCTTACTTCTCTGACGCAAACACATCACATTTAATATGAATAACATTTATACTACAATTAACAGAATTACATTCTTTAAAACGAGTATTATGTTGTTTGTATACGGGGTATTTTACTTAAAACTACAAATTCTGGCAGTATATTAATTTTTAAACGTTTTGTTATTGACACCCAAATGGCCCGTACCTTCGATGTGTACCTCATACACAACTTCTTCTAGATGTTCCAAAAAAAAATATTCTATGGGAGCTAGGTCCGCGGATCTTGCCGGCCATTCTATTGATCATGAATACCCATGCAGCAATTGAGAAATTAAGGTAATGAGTAATCGGCAACAATTGTGGCATTATGGATAGGAGCCTTATGTTATTGTAAAGTTTTGCCTTATGTGGTGAATGATTTTTCTAGTAGTTCAGGAAAAACGGAAATGAAGGACGCCAAGTTCATTAGAAAATTATAATAATGTCATGAATAAAACAAAATTGGCCCACTTAAAGTTTTTTCCATGTCAACTAAAGTGGCTTTGAAACAAAAACCTAGAAGAGACGCTCTTATTTACATTATAACCGTTTAAGGAGCCATTCATTATTTACGTAAGGATGATTTTGACGATTTTCGACCCTTCCTCTTCCCCCATGTAAGGGTACATAGGATTTCTCGAATCTCGAACCCCCTTTTCCCCTTTCTTACGTAAGATATAATTTCGTTTTTTTGAATAATAAAACTTTGTTAAAAAAGGATCAGTTACACTAAAACTCACAGATTGACGTAAATCAAAGATTTTTATTCTTTAGAAAAAAGATAGTGGGCTTAAAGCCGCCATTTTTAGAACATGGAAAATTATTATTCAATAAAAAAAATCTAATTATTCAACTCTATTGTTGCTTGAAAATTAAAGAATTGTTTTTTATTTTCCAAATAATTAAAATAAAATTAATACGCGGGAAGAATGTACTATAATATAATTATTATTTATAACATTTAAAATGGATGAAAAGGAACACATTCAAGGTTTTAATATTTTAATAAACAATTAAAATTTGTAAAATAAGATGTAAATCGAAGTCCACATTATAGAATAAAAAAAACCATTCAGCATACGAAATAAAACTAGATTTTTAATAATAAATTTAGACTTGTAAAATATTAAGTAAGAATGGATTTTACGCCCCTCCTCCACCGAGATAAAGGCATGTATAGATTTTCCTGACCCCTCCTCCCCCTCGGAACCCTTACGTAATTATGAATGACCCCTAACAAGATAAACCAGTCAGTGCAATTGGTTTTCCCTATGGATTTACAGGATTGACAAGGCAATGGCTTGGGAGCCAATTTTAATGTAATAGACTAGGATACATGTGGTATTACCCCAGATTAAAAAGAGAACGACAACAATTTCCCCTGTCCCACTTCCAATACAACGACGGTCGACGGCGCCTACGATTCGTTAGGATATTGTCGACAGTGTTGTCATTTCGTAAAATATTTATTGACAATTTTAGAAATGTTTTAAAAATTACATTTTATTAAACTTTTCATTTAAAAAAGTTATGCGCTTCGCAAAAAAAAATAGAAATTTGTAAAAAATATTATTTTAGGATGGTTAAGGATACTTTATTATTTTAATAATAGGTTATTTATTATTTTATCGAGCAAGACAACATAAATAATTTTATTTTTACTGTTGGCAACATTGCCCGTCGCGTCCGACCGCTCTTTTTCTTGGGTCGGTAAAAAGGGAATTCGCCGATGCACGTTTTCTGTCTATCTTTATTTCCTCAAGCCTTTGTCTATTAAATTAACATCTCCTTTTATCGCACTGAAAATCTCTGCACCTAAGAAATTGGTTTGCCAGACGTGTACGCCAACATTTTATATTTTTAAAGAAAAAACTGTTTATATAAACAGAACAAATTCTAGGTTTTAAAAAATGTGTTTTTATATGCAAATAAAGAAAAAACGTGATTTATTTACTTTCAAGTGCTTTAAATCAATAAGCAATCATTAATTTTACCCATGATAAATACTCTTGTTTATAGATATACAGTTCGCATTGTGACTTAAGGATAATAAATTCGTGGACGTTCATTGCACAGTGAATCGAAACTTTAAAAATACTTTTCAAAAAATTACCAAACTTAGTAAGCTCTATTCACTACTTTCACAAAAAGATATAGCAAATTCGAAGGTTAATATATTTTTAAAAACCTTTATTTAATATTAGGTTTTTATAATTTGCACATTTAAAAACAAATTTTGATTTTTAATTACTAACAGCCCAATTTTACGTGACAAAGGATCATGGCAACATAAATTCATAACACCGCTTATATATGGAGGTGAGAGAGGTAAAGGAGCACCATCTCTTATACCTGTTTTGCTCACAAAGTGGCCCCAGAATAGCATTTAATAGAAAGCGCTGGTGTAGCCAGGTGTAGCGAAGTGAACCAATGAGAACCAATGACCTTGACCGCAATATAAATATAAAGTGAAGTTTAAAACAACGAGGTTATTGGTTTAGAACGGTTCTTGGGAACAGCAGCACCATCTTAATTTATTGCAATTTGAGGGCCATTTTTGTAACACAGAGATGGTAATTATGATCTTTGGAATCCATGGCTTATATTTAACCTCTCATTTTCAGATGGCTGTGCTTAAAGTCAGTTGTAGCACATGTACTCTGTGGTTAGCACCACTTCTTCATTTTTTTCTTTGTATCCGAAATTCAAAAGGCGATGTTTTTTTCTGCAAATTTGTCGTAAGTAGGTTTTTTTATTTTAGTTTTCGTGCTTTAAAAATTAATAAAATCCGCAAAGACTCAAGGTTAATGTCACTGATTGAGTAGCTCTAATGCATTATGTTCTTTAAGAGTAAGGATGCAGGTATTTTAAACCAATCAGATACTTTTTTATCTTAACGAACTATTTTCGGCCTACATTTTTTTCTCAATAATTATCTCAGACCTTTATTTATTCGGACAATTATTAAGTCACAAATGGTTTGAACTCATTTAAGATTTAACTTGGGTCTATCCTAAGGGTGGTTAAGTTTACCACCCTTGGGTCCATCCAATATGAGACAGTTACAATATCCGAGAATATACCTACTAGACGCAGCCCCGCCGTTCGGCAGTTCGAACAAGTGTGCGAGAAAGAAAGAAAAAACTGCTAATTGATCGGTGGACGGAGTATATGACCGCTGTGCGTTCTTATTGGCCAGTCCCTTTTCATCGACTAATCAGCACGTTGGAGCGAGAGGAAATTTTCCTTTCTCCCTCGTAAGCTTGTTCGCAATGCCGAGCGGCAGGGCTGCCTCTAATAAGTATATGCTCAAAAGTAACAACCTTATGACAAAAAAATTATCGAAAAATTTTTTTTTTAAGATATCGGTTAAAAACAATCTTTAGAATATCATTTTCTACTCCCTTGTCAAGTTATATTTATGAGATTTTTTGGCTTATTTTTATGTGTAGAATATGGCATGGAAAATTCAGGACACCCTGTATATTTCATTTTGTATAACGTTTTTTTTTATGTTCGAAAACATTTAGATATTTTAAGATCCTTACCGTCACTTCCTATTTATTATTCTTTTTATTATCGAGACCCTCGACAAAAGGCGTTACCTTAACCCCGCCGGGCATCGTTATGCTACCCTGTATACAGGCAGCATAAAATCGATGCAGCTCAACGGAGCGCCCTCTCTTGATTATAAATTGACTCACATTTGGCAAAAGAGGCCGAAATATTAAAAATAACTTCTTATTATGCCCTGGGAAAACTCACGCTCTTCGGTAATGCAGTTAACAAATTACGAAGGTAAACTTAATTAAAAAGCTAAAAATGCTTTTAAAAACGTGCTATTATAATTTTTGTTAAGTCTAAGGGCCCTAAAAATAATAAAAACAAACTTACCCAAGCAGAAGAAAAGTAGATTTTTGTCCATATTCCCGGAATCACACCGATGCAACATAAAAATATACCTATATCTTGTTTTTGTTTTATTTATAAACAAAAGGTGGTAGCTAAGCAACATAAACAAAAGAATCAAGTCACAGACGACTTGATATTTTACTTAACCTACAAATTTGTGACGTTTTTATACATAAATTTAGACTTAATTTAGGTATAAACTAAAAAAACCAACTCCTAATTCTAAATGATGGTACTTAATCTATGATTTAAAAAGGTAAATAGGGCAAAATTCAAAAAGTAAATACAAATGACGACAAAAATATTTAAATGTCAAATATAAGGTATACGGTACACGACGCGTCACGTGAAAAAACAAATGAACCGCGGGTTAGCACTCACATTTTTTTCAATTCAACGATACAGGGCGATTCAAATTGTTAACCACTAATTTCTGATAAATTATTTAGAAAAATGTTTTCGCACATCGTATATTTAGGCTGTGTAGATCGCCATGTTTGCGGTAGCGGAATTACGCGTGCGCGGGATTCCGTATGTCAAATTTTGCAAAACGTTGTCGAGTGGTCTCGCCGGCTCGGATAATGTAGGTTCGTGATTTTTTTGGATCAAAAGTGCCTAGTTAAAGTGAGTGATACTACAAATCAAATTACGGATTTTTAATGGTCATGATGTTCCTTTTTTGTGAATAAATTTAAATGGACGAGGTAATTATGCTATATACTCGTTTTTCTAGATTCTTCAAAATTTCGTAATACCTATAGTGTAATTTATTGCTATTCATATTAATTTAGCAAAGTATTAAAAAAAGAGAAAATATACTGGTTTAAACTAGAAAAAAACTACTGAATGGTGACGGCTCGTGGTTTGTCTAACGAGGGCTCAACATACAAAAGCAAAACACATCATTTAGATAGGCAATGTTCTATTTTTTTTAAAATAGACAAAAACAGAATGAAATAATTAAATTGTAATATAACCAAACACACACCAATTTTATTAAAAAAAGTACATTTTTCTGTTTTTGTTAGCATTAAACTTTTCAATGACTTTTTTATGAAAGTTGTCAAAATGTCACTGATCGTAACTTTTACAAGAGAAATCGTTGCAAAAGAGAATTTCTTCACCCATGGTATTTTCCAAAAAACTTTAGTTTAATTTTAAAATTGAAAAAAAACTTTTTAGTTTCTGATGTTGTCATTGGAATGGTAACCAATACTTTTAAAACCTAAATAATTTTTTAAATTCATCAAATATTGGGTCATCACTGCCTATAAAAGAACCTGATTGTTTTCAACGCAAAGGCGGGAATAAATATCTCAACACGAGCTGATGAGCAAATATAGCCCCAAAGCAAGCCGCGGTGTCGTCGTGTTGTTATGGCAACCGACGTATAATTGCCAAGGAAGTTTAAAGGTGTATGGAAGGCCAATGCGGTAAAACAAAATTGTCCAGGCGTGCAGGGCAGCGGGAATACGGGAATCGGCCCCGCGGAGTTTGCACAATGAATCGTAGGTTAGGTCCGGACTTCCATCATTCTTTGTTACCATGTATAAAGTTGATATCATCAAATGTCAAATTCAGACTAACTATACGTTCGCAGTTTTTTTTTGCACAACATTCTTTGGTTTATAAACAAAACTATTATAGAATACTTATTTAAAATTATTGTGTAATATTGGATTTTATATTATCTGATTAAACATAGAAAGAAATGATGGCGCCACTTCACAGCCTTTTATTTAAATAATGGATATTTTTAGGAGTTTTATATTTTTACCAAAAATCTTGATAAAATAATTGACAACACGATTTTTTAAAATAAATTTCAAACATTGTATGATAGTTTCATGTACTTATCACGAATTTTGTGATAAAAGAAAGTCAAGATAGTGTAAATGAGTTTTATCTAATTACCATATTTAAGGATCGACATCTGCAGAATAAACGTTGACGAAAACACTTACTGTAGATTTGTAATCAGCGCCAAGGGTCAAGAAAAGAAAAAACTTACCATAATTTGAACTGGTTGTTTGTGTTTTAGGGTAATACAATATTTTATAAATTTATAATTTGTATAAAAGTCACAAAGTACAATAAAATAGTGTTACCTCATGCAGATAACATAAACAAATTTAACAAGAAGTATAGAATTTTTTACATAAGATTTTTTTGTATATCGTCAGACAGTCCATCAAGGCTGAGGCTTCAATACTAACGTGCCGTTAAGTGTGGTAAAGGGGAGTTTATCTACACCAGACCTACATATTTGGAGAAGGAAAAACTTCTGCGGGGAGCAGATTCCAGTCTAGACACTCTGGGGATGATGGAACAAAGAAAGTGGGGGCCTCTTAAGTTGGACTGTAAAAGGATGCATTAAAGTGGCACTACGTGTTGCTCTGTTAAAAGCTGTCATATGAATTATACTTGCCAACTCCTCGGAGCAGAAGCCGTAAAAAAACCTATAAAATGCAACATATTTCCTCTAGCCCGTCGGTGGGAAAGAGAAGGAAGCTTTTCTGTAAGCGTGAGATCAATATTAAGACGAACAGATCTTTTTTGAGTGGAATCAAGAACGATAAGAGTTGTAGGAAAAACCATTGTCCAGACATGAGAACAATATTCTAAAGATGGTCTGATTAAAATGTATACAGAGTGTACAGATTAGACAGATAGAAATACTTACTTGCTCAAAAGAGGAATTCAAGCTTTTTTAAAGCAGCTGAGGCTATGGATGTAATGTGTTTGCGTCAGTTAAGGTTGTTCTCAAAAGTAACGCCAAAATGATTAAATAACTTCTTTTCGCGACACAGAACATTTTTGAAGCCCCAATAATTTATGATCTTGTGAAAGTGATATTTGAATTGACCTGCGCTTGTTTTCCTAATCAGGGGTATTCCGGGTATGTTACCCTTGGATTTGCAAGACAAAACCATACAACTTTCAGGCATGTTGTTACGATATTGTAAGTAACAAACAATGAAGACAAAATTATAGTCACGATTAAATAAACCAATAATCATTAAAATATGAAGGCTTTTATCAATTCAGAAAACTTCTGCAACCACAAAATAAAATCACACAGGGCAAAACAATCGAAATTAATACGGCGCAAACGACAACAAAACATGTAATTCGCTTGGAAGGGTTGATAAGACAATGGCACAGCGTGGGAATGGTTTCATAAATGCCGCGCCGTCGCACACGAAAACGGGACTCAGGCTCCGTCAAAAGATAATGTGTTGCCTACCTACAAACTGTGTATAGGTAGGCATCACATTACAATATTCTGGGGAATTTTGTTACTGCGCAAAATCGAGGGGGCCTTTCATGACAGTTATTTTCATAGCGGGCCGGACATTTTTTGATCGAATAGACCATAGTATTGGGCTTGCATTAACCTTTAAACTTCCTTGATAATTGCATGTTCCAGATTTTACCCTCCATCGACAGATCTTTGAGAACTTAGACGCATCTCAGATCTCGGCAGCTCTCGGCTGCACTCGCAATCGCCGAGTGAAATGATTCATGGATCTAGTACGAGGGCTGCCCGATAAGAACCTAGAGATTTCGTGCAGTATAATTTGTTTTAAATATTAAAATTCACACTTATGTTTTTTAATAAATATATATGTATCAGTATATATTTGTTTCATTTATTTATAGTAAATAGAATGTGAACATATACATATTGTGCGTTTATGATTTTCTCTGGAGCCGCCACTCTCATTGGGATATAGTAAACTGCTCTAGATATTGTAAAATCCTAGGGTCCTTTGCATTCTATAGCACCTGCAAATCGAGTTATGAATTTTGGGTGGTCTTATGATGTTCTTCTTTGGATTTATTCTTGTTTCGTACACTTCAAAAATTTCCCTCAAATATTCTTATTTCGTACATAAAACTAATTATACAGTTTTCGTCATCGTATTTTGTACAATAAAAACTGAGGTAGGTTCCTGTCTATGAAGGCTCATAAAATATGGTAAAATGAATTAAAACCAATTTTATAACTAAATGTTACAATATCTATTGCTTACGTATGAAATGCAGAAATATAAAATATTTATATGGATGATAGTGATATTAAAATAATCTTATAATATATGTTTTAACTATTTACCTAAAAGGAAAAGTTCCTGTTCCTACTGTGAGCGATTTATTACGTCTAAAATATTATTGGGGGAAATAAAAAGCCGCTTTAGCTAACCAGAACTAACCCAGACCGACAAAAACTGAGGGCTTTTGAATTTGTCTAAATTATCCCTACGTTTGATTAAGCCATGGCAGAATTGCGGCATAAACGGAAAAGTTTACTGTTCCTACTTTTAGTGATTTATCACGTCTGAAATATAATTGAGGAAAATAAAAAGCCGCTTTAACTAACCAGAACTAACCATGATCGACAAGAACTAAGGCCTTTTAATTTTGTATAAATTATCCCTACGTAGATCAAAATTTTAATAATTTTCAATATAATATTTATTTGGTTGGTTATTTGGGTCGTCACAATGGTCGGTGTACGAAACGAGAAGCATAAAATTGATTAAATAATTTAATGTACTAAACGCGAGTGTACGAAACTAGAAAATATCTCTTCTTTAAGAATAAAATTAAATCAACAAGGTTTCGACTAAAAAAAGTCTTAGTCATAGGATACCCATTTTTTAGTATGTTGTAAACGTATTCTTTTGGTATAAACTAGTCAAAACTTTCTCTAGCACCTACAACTCGAGTTATGAATTTTTTATGGATTTTATGTTCTTTTTTGAAAAAAATTGAATCAACGAGGTTTTGACCAACAAAAGACGTATTATTAGTCAGAGTAGCTTTATTATTATTTGATATACCGGGTGGAGGGTCGCCGAGCGGAACATAGGGAATCCCATGTAAATTTTAAGGGAGTCATTATTGGCTCTCGTACAACAGAAAAATGTAAGATAACAAAATATTTTGACAACTCAAAAATTATTATTATATATATATTATAATACTATATACATACTATATATATATATATATATATATATATATATATATATATATATATATATATATATATATATATATATATATATAAATACCAAAGTACCGTGAGTGCCGGGTTTTCCGGTGTTTAACCCATTCCTTCCTAGTTCCGTCAACGTTGTCCAAGCACTGAAACATGCAAATGTTGCATTTCACAGCACCCTTTAGACAACGCGGTAGTGCCACCACGGACGTTATTTTTTTAAATAACTACTACCTAAAAATGTCTCTCCGGTTGGGATCGAACCCGGATCGCTGGGGTGGCGAGCCGAAACTCTGACCACTACGCTACCGTGCGCTCTGACGAGCCCTCGTGCCAAGTTTCAAAACATTTTAATAAGCGAATCTTAAATTATTCAATTAAATGTAATTGCAAAATAACCAAATTTTTGGTTCAGGTAAACCCAAACAGGCACCAGTAAAATGAATATTGTCCCTGACATAAGAAAAAGTGTAAAAAAATCAGTGACAGTGGGTATTTGAAAAAAATATGAATTATTCAATCGACGAAAATGTATCCATAATTAAGTGGCATTATGCCGGAAACAGGTTTAGAGCAGAATCTAAAATGTTCCGTAATAAATAATTGTAAATGTTGAAGTCAGGATATCGAAAATAGAGCCGAGAAAAGAAAAAACAGAACTGAGTGTGGAGGAAAACAAAATGGTTAGTACGAGGATTCTTGGGCAAAAGGTAAATAAACATCATACAACGGTATTGCGTACTTTAAAAAAACAAATATTATTCGTATAAATTCGAAAAACATGAAGAGCTGCAGGAGGTAGATGAAGAACGAAGAATGACATTTTGTTTTGAAATGATGGAAAGAGCAAATAACGATGGTAATTTTTTAAGAAATATTTGTTTTACCGATGAATTTACATTCACCCTCAACAATGAAGCAAATGTTCAGAATTGTCGGTATTGGAGCCAAGAAAATGAACATCGCTTTGTTCATACTCGGACACAATATTCCCAAAAACAAATGTATTCGTGGGAATTATCGGACACCATACCCTTTATGGACTATAACCTGATAGCAAAAACATATTTGGACTTATTTAAAAATCAAATTGGACCCGCCTTGAAAGAAGTTGTTCGGGAAGATCAAATGATCTGGTACCAAATGGATGGTTGCCCCGCACATAATGCCCGTATAGTTAGAGATTACCTGGAAAATGCTTTTAACGGCGATATTATTGGTCCACGGTACCGGATACTTTGGCCAGCCAGGTCACCTGATCATTCACCGAATGACTTCTTTCTGTGGGGACACTCAAAAAGTGTAAAATTTGAGAATCTAAACCAGCTACCAAACGCTATTTCGTTAGAATGTAATAAAATTTCGCAATATCAACTTAGCAACGTTAGAAATGAATTTTATGATCGGTTGGGATATTGTTTAGCTGTTAATGGTGGGTTTTTTGAACATCTGATTAATTATTGTTTTTATGTAATTCTCTATTATTTTAAAAACAGTTATTGTATTTTATTTCATTTTATTTTTCCACACCTAGTAAAATATTAAGAGTTCAGTCCTCTCTTTTTTCGGATCTATTTTCGATTTTCTAAGTTAAAAATTTACAATTATTAATTGCGATGGCTTTGGACTCGAATTTCCTGACAATACGTTTAATTGGTGAAATGGACCAGATAGGCTTGATGGGAAAATAAATTGAAAAAAATTCAGATACTGCTATTGGTTTAATTAAATTCTAGTATGATAAAATTATTTTTTTATTGATCAATAGTAATAATTATTAGTTAAACTTAATTGTTACATTAAATAAAAGGTTTGATAAAAAAATAATGTTAACGTGTCTTTTACTTTAAATGTAATGGTTGTGAGATTGATGAAACGGAAAAAAAAACACATTCCTTATATTCGGCTGTACGTCAGATTTGACAAAGACTTATAACAAATTGTTTGCTGGTGGCTGGTGTCTGTATGGTTTTACCTGAACCGAAAATTTGGTAGTTTTGCAATTTCATTTAATTAAATAATTTAAGATTCGCTCATTAAAATTTTTTAAAACTTGGCACGAGGGTTTGTCAAAAAGTTATCTTACAATTTTTCTGTAAAATGTACAGGGAGCCAATAATTAACCCCCTTAAATGTACATATTATTTCCTATGTTCCGCTCGGCGACGCACCACCCGGTATTGTAAACACATTCTTTTGGTACAAATAAGTCAAAACTTGACTTCTCCACAATATTTACAAATACATATTTATAATCCAAAATATTCTTGAATGGACTATATCGCCCCTATAAATCAGATTTGTTTTAAAGCCAAAATATGACCAATTTGAATTATAGGTCCAAACTATTTTTAATAAAAAAAATCTAAGGGGTATTTTTAGAAAATTCATAGCTAACACAGTGCTGATTTCGAAACATCATAAAGCAGCAGGTGTTGATATTATAAAAAAAAATTGGCAAAGGTTTTTTGGTTTTGGGAATTCACCCCATTTTTTTTTACTGTTTGTGATAAAAAGCATAATGTGAATTTAAAAAAAAACCCCTTTATTACGATCTTTTTTACTTTTTTTTAACTTATAAATCATTTCTTTGGATTTTAATTTTTCAAAAAGCGGGACCCACCAAAAATCCGTTTTTTGGGCCCTTAGGAAAAAATTTTTTTGGTAAAGAAATTCTGAAAATTGGCTTTTTTAAAATTTTTAAAAAAAAAAGTTAATTTTTTTTTCAGTCTAATGGAAAAAAATCATTTAAAAAATCCTTTTTTTTTCAATTTGAAAATTTTATTTTAAGTCAAAATTTGCAAAATTTTATTTAAAAAAAAAAAGAGTTGAAATTTTTGCAAATTCTTATCAATATTTAATCCTTAATTTCAAGAAAAATCAGTTTTTTAAAATTTGGGGTTGCAATAAATTTTGATAAAAAAAAAAAAATAAAATGAGGTTTTTTTTGAAAACCCCTTTTTTTTGGGTTGGCAAAAAATAAACTTTTTTCCAAACAAAAATTTTTTTTAAACCTGTCTTTATTTTCCCTTAAAAAAAAAATTGTAAACCCCAAACCCCCCTGGTTTAAAAATTATTAAAAAAAACATGGAACATGTTAATAAGAAATTTTGGGAAAAATAACCAAAAATTTAAAACATAGTCTAAAACGGCCCCTTTTAATCCCCTTGTAATTTTAAAGATTGAAACTGAAGAAATTGGGAGTAAGAACATGCCAAATTGTTTAGTTTGGGGGTTCGTTAAAGGGGGAATATTCCCATGACCACTCTTATTTATTTAAAATTTCCCCACCCCAAACCAGACCTAGTTTTTTTACCAAACCATTCCCGCACTATCATATTTTTTATTTTAAAAATGAAAATTTTTTAAAAATTAAAAGGGCCTCAATATCTGAGCCATTTGAGGCCTCTTATTAAAAAAAAAAAAATTTGATCGTGAGCACTTTTAATGCTTGATTGGTCGGGCAAAAAAAAATAACAATAAAAGAAAAAACAGTTCACAAAATTCAAACAAATTTAAATTAAGGTCCTTGGGAAATCCCCCGGCTCTGTTGCTATTATGATCAATGGCGTATTCGGGGATTTTATTCTTTTTTTAATGTTATTACGCCATAACTTTTTTGGTATTAAAAAATTTTTTGTAATATGGGCCCCTTTTTTTTCTCTTCCTCCTTCTCTCTCTTTGAATTTCTTTTTAATAGCACAGATAATATATTTATAAAACAATTCTTGATCTAGTAGAGAAGCTCATCATTATCGGTACACCTACAACTACTTAATTTTAAAAACCCCAAAGTACTGGAAAATGCTTTTGGGATACTGTAAATTTTAGTAATAATAAAAAAATCCAAAAAAAATTAAAATAAAATTTTTGGGTTTAAGATAATAAAGGATAGAAAACCGGGGGGTTTTAAATTTTTCTCATACTGGGTCTAAACGAAAAATTTGAGATATGGCAAAATTGCGCAAAAATTTGGGGGCTATTAAAATGCCATTTAAATTTAACATTTCAGATGTTCCCCAAAGGGGTTTTTTTGGGAAAAAAAAAAAAAATTTGGGTTTCGTTTTTTTTTTAAATTTTGACTCTATTAAAATGGGGGTAAAAAAAAAATTTTCGTTCTTATTGCTATTTTTTTTTTCTACAAGACGGGGTTTTTTTTTGTTTTTTCCGACGATTTTTTTTTAAAACTGTTTATCAACTTTTTTTTTTTTTAAAAAGGCCCCGGATTAATTATTATTTAAATTTTCCCCAAAACCCAAAGTTGTATCCCTTATTGGAAAAATCGTTTTTTGTTTTCCCCAAAAATATATTTTTTTGTCTGTAAATTTAATAATACATCATTGGTTTTTTGGGGCCCCAACTCTTGAAACATAATAAAAAATCTGAGCCATTTTAAAAAAAACATAATTGATGATGGGCTCGAAAACAAAAAATGGTGTGTAAATTTAATAAAGCTTTGAAAAAAAAAAATTTTAAAAGGGGAAAAGTAAATTTTTTTTTTTTTAAAAACCCCTTAAAAAGATCAAAAAAAAAAATGAAATCGCAAATATTTGGGGTTTTTTTTAAAAATTTTTGGGGAATTTAACACAAAAACTTTTTTAAGGGGGTTTTTTTGGTCATTATCAACCCTTTTTGCCATTTATTCGACCTCGTATCTTTTTTAAAATTTTGAGGTCCAAAAGGGAACAAATTTGGGACACCCCCTCCCCAATGTTTTTTTCTATTAAAATTTTATTTTTTTTTCCCCTAAAAAAGAATAGCCCCAAAATCTTATTCCTTTCTCTTTTTTCTGCGCGTGGGATTGGTCGACGAAAAAAGGGTCCGTTTTTGGCGCATTTCCCCCCTCGCCGTATTCGGGGGAGGCAGCCTCTAAAAGGGGTATATAGAACTAACCAGAACTAACCAAAATCGGCATCTGATGTTAAATCATCCTAATATTTGAATTTTCTTCATTAAAGCAAATTAAATGCTTTGTAGTGATATAAGATATCTTTCCTATCAATTTTTTATATTTTTGTAAATATTTAGTACCCAAAAATATCAAAATGTTAAGAAGTAACACTACTTTTGAATGTTTTTGTTCAAACGGGTATCTTACAGATAGGTGAGTTCCTAAATATTAAATTAAAAACAATACCGATTTGAATTATATTTAGTGAGTGTTCCGCCACTTATTATTGAGTATATAGGTCTAATATACAAGGTTCTTTGAAGGATGGTTCGAAACTCTACAATGACTCTACGTAGATAAGAAATCTGAGAACTAATAATAGCCATAAGGGCAATTTAGCGATATGATATTGCAGCTTTAATAAAAAATTTTATAGCTGCTCAAAGCTCAAAAACAGTGGAAGATGTGGAGATGTGCGAACAAGTGTGCGAGAAAGAAAGAAAAATAGCAGTATAACCTTTCTCTCTGACTCTCAGCATGCAGAGCGGGGTACATACCTATCCTTCCGTCCGGTCAGGGACGTGAAGCGAAAGAGAAGGTTATACTGCTATTTTTCTTTTCATTTATACGTTATACTGGTTTTTTATACCCCAGGTTTATTTTCTTTCGCACGCTTCTTCGCCAAGCGGCAAGTCTGCCTCCAGTAGTATATTCCGGAGGCTCGTTGCGTAAATCGGATTTTTAGTTTTTAGGATTTTAATACGTAAAATAGCAAAAAATTAACAGGATCCTGTAATTAAAAATTACACTTGCGCCACTTGACTTCGATTAGCATCCTAACCACCTCAAAAAATGCTCAAAAACCAAAACTAACCTTTACCGGGATTTAAGCATTTTATTTTAAATAAAACCTTTTTAAACATTCTATCACTATGAAGTTAGTACGGTGAGTAGCCTCTATTTTTATTTACGAAATTTGTTAATTGATTTTTAACATAGAATAAGAAATGCTGTAATTAACACTCAATTGATTCCTAACAAACCGTCCTTTTTTTTTACAGATTTTTAATGAAATTATCCCATGAAACTGTCACGATGGAACTGAAAAACGGCACCCAAATACACGGCACTATTACTGGAGTCGATGTGGCCATGAACACACACTTAAAAGCTGTTAAAATAACCCCTAAAAATCGTAACCCAATGAACCTAGACACTCTTACCGTCAGAGGTAATAATATACGTTACTATATCCTTCCGGACAGTCTTCCCTTGGAAACGTTGCTTATTGACGACACACCCAAGGCTAAAGCAAAGAAAAAGGAAGCAGCAAGAGGAGCTGCTCGAAGCAGAGGACGTGGAAGAGGTCGAGGAGGTCCAAGGGGTCGTGGTAGAGGCAGAGGCAGACGGTAAACATGGGGTGAAGAATATTTATATTGATTTAGATATAAGAGACTTTTGTAAGGCATGTATGAAATAAAGTGAATAAGTTCAATTATAAGGAAGTAACATATAACAGTTTTTTGATCATATTTTAAAGTCAACATAGGTTTTTTTTTAATCTTAAACATTATAAAAATATAAATTATTGGATCGTCTGCATATAATATTTATATTTTTATATGGTTTTTTCCTATAAAATAGTCTTTATCTATGTAAGAAAATAATAATATAAGGAGTTTCTGTTCATACAATTCCAAAAAATTGTTTTTAGTTTTGCTTTATAGACTGCACCCAATTCTTTTTAGCCAAAAAAACTACATTTTTTTCTTGATTTTTTTGATTTTTTAACAGGAGGAAAGTGTTATGAGCTCTATTTGTTAGTCTCAAGTCAATCTACCAAGTTTTTGTGGCTATATTAGCCAATAAAAAAAAAACTTCATAACAATTGTTAACAATTTAAGCTGTAATCTCAGATTACTAAAAAATCATTTAAAAAATAGTTTTTAAGATTTAAAAAATGATTTAAAATATTTATTTTTGTCACTGTTCAGCAAAGTTGCCATTAGTTCAAAAATTGTTTATGTGGAGTTCTCCCACCTGTGTATTGTGAATTACACCTAATCAGTGGTGTAATCTCACAAAATCTGCACTTTTTGGCCAAGTTTCAACATAAAAACTCCGATAATAGCTGATCGAGCAGATTTTCATGTCAAGTTGTCTCGGACATGAAATCTGTTTTTTTCTTGTGACAGACCAGAAAGGCTTAAAACCGAAATACCAACATACCATGGGTGTCTTAAATAAAGTAAGAAGCAGGTTAGGTTGGGTTTAAAGTGAGTGGGTATAACACCCTTCCACCGTGACCGATCGGTCGATTGTGGCTCACACATTTTATATTTTTCCCACCAGGTCCAGACTTCTAATAAATCTGTTGGGAGAGAGATCTTTCACCTCCCCTAGCAACAAAGTGTCAGTGCCGAGGATTGCGAATCTGAGTTGTGCCATTGCTGGGCACAAACACAGTATGGGTTCTGCCGATTCATCCCCCTTCATGCACATGCGGCACTCGGCGTCTTCCGCTAGGCCGATCTTGTGCATGTGGTATTTTAATCTGCAGTGTCCCGTGTACAGTCCCACGAGAGTTTTAAGGTGTACCCTTGATTGCTCCAGTAGTTTGACAGTACGTTGTTGTCGTGGGCTTATAAAGGCCTTCCAGTGGCTGAGACCCGGAAGTCCATGCCAGTACCGAAGATTTTTTCTTTGTGTCCAAGCTGATATGAACTGCTTGGCCATTCCATAAGATATACCGATGACCGGTTCCGGCCCTGTGAATTTTGTCTCCGCCCCCCTTTTGGCAAGGAGGTCTGCGGATTCATTACCCTCTAGGCCGGTGTGTCCAGGTATCCACAGTAATGTAACCTTGTTGTTTTGACCCAGTTTGGTCAGCGCATCCTTGCAATTCCAGACGATTTTCGAATTGCACCGGCTGGATTCAAGAGCCTTAAGAGCTGCTTGACTATCGGAGAATATTTTAACTGTCTTATGTGTGCAGTGTCGATCGACCGGCGATCTAGAACACATCTCAATAGCAAATACCTTCGCTTGAAATATGGTTGCCGGAGTGCCCAGGCTAAAGGAAAACTCTGCCCTCGTCCTCTGTCCATATATTCCAGCTCCAACACCGTCTTTGGTTTTGGAGCCATCGGTGTACCAACAGATGTCAGCCCGGAGCAGGTCGGTCGTTTTTCGACTCCAGTCCTCCCTTTGTGGGTAGACTACAGTACAGTAAGAAGCAGACACAAGGCAAAGATTTGGAAGGGAAGGAAAGATCTCTACAGGCAGAAGTTTCGACAGCCTAGAAAATCTAGGAATTAAAATAGTGAAAACTAATAGAATTGTGAAGATATGCATGAAAAAGGCTCTGAGTTAGTTCATTTTGGACGTTTTATTGCTTGGTTAGAATTTGGGGAAGAATAAGTTGATATATGTAAATATGCAAAATAATTTATTAAATAGAAAGTAATATAAAAATATAGAAAATGAATCTATGGAGATCATCTTAATTTTAAAGTTTTTAGACAGGTTTATTTTACTAATTTGAAAGGTGCAGGGTTTCCCGTATAATTGCGCACCCCTTTAAAATCTTTATTTTTATAGATAGAAAAAAATAGTTTATATGAAAGTTGCAGGATTTTTCATGAAGATTTTCATGGTGTAAGATAGAAAAACAAATGATGATCGGAAAATTAACAAATCACTATCAACTTCGTTATTTTAAATGGAACACCCTGTATATGATTGAAAATTCAAATTCTGCTAATCTTCCTATTTTCAAATATATAACTTATCTATGTTCCGATAAACGAGTTGCAAGTTATTTGAATTTAAAATCTGTTCTTATAAGCCATAGTTAGCCATGGATACAACCCAAAGTTTGGCAAAGTTAAGTCGCGTTAGCCATGGTTCGTCTTGGAAACCAAACACAATATAATATTTGACAGAAGTCAATTTTGGGTTGTATCCATGGCTAACTATGGCTTATAAGCAGATTTTAAAATTCAAATAACTTGCAACTCGTTTATCGACATAATAAGTTATATATTTGAAAAGAGGAAGATTAGCAAAATTTGAATTTTCAATTATATACAGGGTGTTCCATTTAAAATAACGAAGTTGATAGTGATTTGTTAATTTTCGATCATCATTGTTTTTCTATCTTCACCATAAATCTTCATGAAAAATCCTGCAACTTTCATATAAACTATTTTTCTATCTATAAAAATAAAGATTTTAAAGGGGTGCGCAATTATACGGGAAAACCCTGTACCCAAATTCTAAAACTGACCCAATACATTAAAAAAGAGGCAATAGCTTTAATAGTAGATTCATATGGAGCCGTAGTCATATCCATGTGCGTTTCCTAAATCACTTTTTCCTGGTGATGGTGGTCCAAACACCAAAACGTAGATCATAAACAAGGCACAGCAAACTCCCATAAATACTACCAAAAAAGTGAAAAAGTTTCTGTTGTGGGTTTTCAAGTGGTTAATATGTGCTTCATGATCAGCAAGTCGTTTTCGCACTTCCTTAAGTTCAGTAATTAACTCTTCTTCTTGACTTTGGGGAAGTTTTCGTGCTTTTACTTTTTCTTCCAGCGATTGAATTCTGTTAAGTGTTTCTTTATATACTTTTTCCGCTTGTTCAATCTGAAAAAAATGTGTGTTTTTTAAATATTAGGTCCCCCTAAAATCATGTATGTATAATAATAACCTACAGCTCAGTTGCCTGGGGGCCAAGGGTCACGCAGACCGTAGCAACCAGACATCTTTAAAGTGTGCAAAGGCTAGCATGCAATGCACAGGAGCTATGGCAACCCCCACCGGGGCTAAACCTGCCCCCCCACATTTTAAGGGAGAAGTAAAGGCGGTACTCTATAGACTAAACAAGGTCAAAGTCCCAAATTTTAGGACCTCAAGATGGGAAATGAGGAGGATCAAGGGTAGCCATTGTTTGAGATGCCCTCAGACAGGTCAACCCCGTTTCATCTTCAACAGACACTTTCAGATTGTCTACCAAAAGGGAGGACTGGAAAGAAGGCCCTTCAATCAAAGCCATCATATCTGGTATAAGATACCCAAACCAACAAGTGAGTAGGAGCTGGCATCTGTGGAGACAAGCCTAGAGAAAAGATAACCTTAAGTCTTGGTCAGCATGCCACGGTTTTCCAAACAGAAATCGCAGCAATAATGCATTGCGCCATGCGGGTTAAAGAAAAAGGGAGTTAAGGAAAACATATCGTCATTTACTCAGACAGCAAAGCGGCCCTGATGGCCATCAGTTCTCCAAAAGTTAATTCCAAACTAGTGGGGGCTGTATACAGGCCCTGGAAAAGTCGGCTTGGCAAACAAACTTACGGTAGCCAGGCCACGAGGGCCACCCAGGTAACGAAGAGGCCGACGACCTAGCCAAAAGAGGATCAGCCATGGAAATGATAGGCCCCGAGCCAATTAGTGGAATCTCGGCAGGTCTCTTTAAAGCATCTATTAAGAGCTGGGTAGACAGAGTTTCAAAGCTTGTGGGTACAAACACCAGGATAAGGACTGGCAAAGCAGTTCATTAAGACCTGCTCGGCCAAGTTTACCTTGGACGTACTGAGCCACAGTCGTAAGGTCGTAAGAATAACGATAAGTCAACTAACAGGACATTGCAAACTTAACAAGCACCTGGAAAGAATAGGCCTGGTGGAGGATAGCCTGTGTAGGTTCTGCCAGGAGGCTGAAGAAACAGCCGTACATGTGTGATGCCACTGTGAAGCACTATGTAGGCTTAGTTTTACTAGGCTTGGTGAGGAGCCAAAGCCAAAACCGGCGAGATATATGAAGTGGTCAGTGTCAAGTCTAGTTAAGAAGACCGGTCTGGACAAGGTACTCCAAAGAATGATAGGAGAAACCACAATAAATCTGGTAAGGTTGCAGTGGTGGAGGTCATTTTTGATATCTCTGCTCAAATAATCTAATCTAATCTAATGTATAATAAAGGTCAAGGTCCTATCCAAATCTCGGTCTCTGAAAGTACTTAAATCTAAAATAAGACCAAGTTTTGTTTACACTTTTGTTCCACTTTTTTGACTTGGCCAAATTGTGTACTAACTAGAAAATGGATTAATTTTAGATTTCAGTATTTTAGAGACTGATATTTTTGAATAGGAACTTGGCCCCTGTTTTATGCGTTTTTGGTGAAATCACCTCTTTTTTTTAGTTTAATGAATTAAAAAAAATGGGGGAGGGTATTTCATGACTGTTGTTAATAGGTAAATGTGGTAATTTTCTTTGTTTAGTAAATAAAATACTGCCCTGATTTTAAATTCTAAGACAATTTTGACCTTAGAACGTCAGGTTCAATCAGATTGCAAAATTCTAAAATACTCCCTAAAAATACGATTTTCGAGTAAAAGTGTGCAGCTTTTAGAAATTTTTCCTTTTTGTGTCCTACCAAATTTCAAGTTTCTGCTCCCTCGCATTGGGTCATTTGGTCAATGACCTCCCAATATTTTTGACTAATATTTCCGAACAAAAACATAATAATGATATAAATGAAAAAAAAAACTATTTTTTTTTCAATCTTTAAAATTTTCCTTTATTATTGTAAGCATATAAACTCGTTGATCGATTACTGGATTCCCAGTTTTGCAGCGATCTCCAGATCCTGGTTTCGTTTGTTGGCCAAAACCGGGCTGCTTGCCTTTATTGACCACATTGTTTTAAACGGAGCCGAGTCGAGTTTTCCCGATCTAATTTACGATTGGCGATTTGGTGCTTTCCAAGCAGTGCTATGTAATCATGATCTGGGTCAACAGCCGCGAGGAAATTAGCATTTTTTTAAGGGTTTGTTTGTTATAGGTTATTTTTAATGTAATTTGTTGACAATTTTTGTACGTTACGATGATAACTTTTAGAGAGCGAGAGATGCTTTCACATTAAATAGAATAAAGGCATTTTTACGCACACAATGGGGAAGTTGACTCTGCGTTGGCCATGTTAAGTTTTAAAGGTCTTTATAAATAATATTGTAAATTACAATGAAAAGTAATCAATTATTTTGCAAGTGCCAAAGACAAATTTAAATAAAATTCATGACTGTTTAGGTAAGTTAAGTAACCCTTTTTTTTTTATCATATAAATATGTTTTTTTAACCTATAAGGCCTCATACCTCTGGGATAGGATATTACTTACTGTCCCCGGGGTGGATTTTTTTGAATATGTTGTGCAATTTTTCTGTTTAAACAGATGTTGATGCATATTATTTGTTATATTGTTATGTTTCTTAATAAATAGAAATATAATTCTTTTAAAAAAATTTAACTTGTAAATCATTTTTTTTTTATTTTCTTTCTTAGAATACTTATGTAATTTACATACCAAATCTACCTTAGTGAAACGAAAGAAGTAATAACGGGAAAATAGGCCTAACCTTTTTATTTAAGGTTTTTTATCCAGCGTTGGCACTTTATTGATGGAAACTAATATCTAAACTTTATTTAAAAATTACTGTGTTATCTGCTAGTTTTTTTTTAACAGGGGTATAAATAAGGGCAATTAATATTCATTAAAACGCAGCAAAGCTTAGACTTGAAATAATTAATGCAAAAATCCAAATTATTCAAATATTTTTTAGGCTTAATTCGTTTTGTTATTAAACTGTGAAAAGCATAATTTCTTATTTTTTTTGGGATGTATTTGGGTTTTAGGCAAACATTTTGACATATGATTTAAGTCATTCGATTAACAAGGTAATAGAACCATTTTTTTTGGTGTATTTTTAGTTGCTTATACTGTAATCGTTTATTAATTAAAAAACATACAATAATGAAAGTCATTAATGAATGATATGTTAATACTACTCTTAAATTTAGGAAATCATAATCATAGGCTCATAGACAAACAACCTGACAACGCCTTTGTGGCAACACAGAATAAAAATGGTTAGTTGTGGTTAGTGTGGCAAGGTTATGTTAAAGTCCAAAAACTCGCGTCTAGAGATACCCCGTGATCACGAGCTTCTTGACAGTGTTGACACAGGAAACGCTTTATTATGCAGGGACTCTGCTAAAAAATTACATTTTAATGTAATAATTTAGGGTCTTTTTTAATACGTCCCCGCATTTTTACGTTTGAAATATAATTGGGGAAAATAAAAAGCCGCTTTGCTAACCATGAACAATTAGAACTTAGGGCTTTTGAATTTGTCTAAATTATTTGTAGAAGTTATAAACAAAATTTTTATAGCGTATTAGAAAAAACCGGGGAATACATAATTACACTTTTTAAAACATTTATAACTTCTAACATTTCAAAAATTATAAAAATTTTGTTGATAACTTCTATGTAGGGATAATTTAGACAAATTCAAAAGCCCCAAGTCGGTCATGATTAGTTCTGGTTAGCAAAGCGGCTTCTTGTTTTCCCCAATTATATATCAGACCTAAAAATGCGGAGACGTATTAGAAAAGACCCATGATTTGTTTTTTTTACATTAAATGCATTATTTAGAAAAAGCCTACTTTTTAAATAACGCGTCGAGTCTCTGTATAATAACATGTTTCATGTGTCAACACTGTCCAGAAGCTCTTGATCACGGGGTATCTCTAGACGCGAGTAGTTCAAAACCAAAAAAAGTACTTTATTGTGTATATCTAGTTGCATATACTAAAATAATTTAATAGAGAAAACCATGTAGAATAATAGGGGCTATTAAAGAATTTTGTATACGTTAAAAATACTTATAAATATCCCGTTAAATAAAAGTTGGATTACTTACTTTTTCTTTTATGGTAGCCATAATAATTTGACCGGTTTACCGTTTACCTAACTGTTTACTGGCTCGTTTCGCCTTCAATGTCAATGCTACTGAAAGAAAAGATAATCTAAACGTAACTTATTCATAAACACGTTAAGGATTACGCATTGTAGTCTGATGAAGTAAAGTGAAAGTATAATTATAAAGCTTTCGATTTTTTGGCGGGAACCGGCTATAAATTGAATATTTTGTGTTTTGGCATTAAAATTTAATATGTATATTGGCTTTTTCCATACAAGTTTTTTGCCTTAAATAAATAGAGTTCTAATTGAAAATTTTTGTTTTTTTTCCAAAAAAATAATTGTCGCATTATCTCTTTAAATCCTGCATGGATACTACAGATAAGGATTACCAGTCTCTGTTTTACAAAAATGACCCTCAAATTGCAACAAATTAAGAGGGCGTTGGTGTTCCAAGCGGTCAATAATCCGGTCAATTTAGACATGCAAAGGTACAAAAATTCGCATAGGGCTAAAAATCGGTAGGAATGTTCGGAACACCATTATATGTAAAATCTAAAAAGTCCCATCGATCCCGTATCTGGAAAAACCTTATTCAGGGTCAAAGGTCACAAAAACGGTTTTTTGCGTTTTTCAGCAAAATGGTAAGTTTTATCAAAAAAAAAATAAGTCTAGACAAAATTGTAGCACATAAAATTATCTATAAAAAATGTTCCAATACTTTTTTCCTAAAAGCCATCGTTTCTGAGATTAACGGGTTTAAACAGTTGAAAAAGTTATATTTTTCATAATATGCGCACGACCACCTGTCAGAGGTAGTGTACTTAGCGCGTTTTTTTAATGTGGTTTCCCCGGTAGGCCTACTCCTCGGTCTATTGTGATCTTGTTTAATTGAAAAATATTAAATAATAAAAAAAGTATAATAATAATCCTCTAATACTTCTGCTTCCTCTTCTTTTCTTTCATCCGGTCCCTGTTCTCATTTTCCTTCTTGCTGGGTGCAAGTTAGCGATGCATCACATGTCTCCTCGTTGATATCATTCAAAACAATCAAACTTTTTTGCAATCGCATTTGGCACTACATTGTTTTTTACAGTTGCAAAAAATTGTGTGGAGGAGTGTCTCAGGCACAGGTGGGAGTTAAGTCTGGACTGGTTCGAATGTATTGTCGATCAACTTCCAACCCCAGTCTTTTGGGTCTAGTTGGTAACCAAGCTACACTTGAACTTGCGAATGTACCCAAAATAGATGTTAATGGGAAAAAGCAGATTTTGAAGGAAGACAAGCTAATTGCACTTTTTTTAACAAAACAGGCGTATTGAAGCTTATCTAAACAGGTAGTTTTTTTAGGAGCTCCCTACATAGAAAAAAGAAAGGGAATTCTGTTGGTCATAATTTGTTGCGGAGTTGAGTTACTCTTTTTAAAAACTTTATACATTGATTTGCACACATATTTTACATATAATGGTGCTCGAACATTCCTACCAATTTTTAGCTCAAGCGAATTTTAGTAGCCTCACTACAATTTTTAGGTCTAATTTGACCGGAAACTACAAGTTAATTGGTTTACACCATACTCTCCCGCTACACCAGCGCCTCTTTAGTTTATGCTATTCTGGGGTCACTTTTTAAGCCAATCGACCATAAGAGATGGTCCTCCTTATCTCTTTACCCTCCATAAAATCCTGTGTATATCGGCCATATTTTTTTGGAAAATAACAACACAGCACAAACTCAATGTTCGGTGAATCTCCAAAAAACTAACCAAATCTATTAAAACCCTTTAAAGAGATTACCAAGATTTTTAGTAAAAACAGGGCTTATATCAAAAGTAATACCATTACTTAAGACACATAGACTACTAAAAATGAGCTTGAAAATTCTTGAAATAAGAGGTGCAAAAACTACTTCCCCGATAAAAATCTTTTGGCCACTTGATTAGACCCAAGGCATAAAAAATTACATCCTTACACAATACCCCAATACAACTGACCTGGTAGAGATAATAGCTCCGATATGAGTGACGATGATGATGCTCCTCTAACAAAAATTGCTAGGAAATCAAACAAAGTAAACCAAGACAATGTATCTGATTTTATTTTTCATAGTTTGTTTTGGAATCCTTTTGTGTGTGGAATTTACCAGTACGCCGGAAAGTAAATCGCCATTAGATAGAGAAGCCAATGATTTAATTAATAAAATTAAATAGGAATATAAAATGTACATTGAATTAGCCAAAATATCAAAAAATGAAGATCCTTTAACTTGGTGGGCAAAAGACATTTTCCACTGTTATATAAAAGAGCAATAACATTCTTTAGTACCTCCACCAAGTAGTGTGCCTAGTGAACACTATACTCTTCAGCTGGGAACATATTTGAAAGCGCAAGAGATCATCTAAGCCAAGAAAATTTAATTTTGTTGCATTATAACTTACCAAAACTTAACTTTAAATATTAAATGTAACTGTTTTTTAGTTAATCTTTTTCATTTTAATTGTTTTTTTGTATTTTGAATTAAAAATATACTTAAGTCGTTTTTTGTTGGGTAATTTTGTATTAATTTCTTTAAAAAATCCTTATCGTTATGACACAGTAGGGTCATTAAGGGATCTTCTTTAGGCGCCAAGCGGGGAATATCGCCCTCGCTATGTCGCCTAGTCCTTTGCACCGCGCCAGCTAGCCCATTATGCGGAACAGGACTCTACTGCCTTTACCCCGATGAAGCTGTGGGGCCTCGTCACGATCCATGCCCGGGCCGGCGTCACCAGACATGGATGTGGTATCTGACCCTTTATTTTCTTGTTCCCTTATTGATTCCCGACTATTGCACGAGGTTCGTGCTCCCTTTGGTGGTGTCCGTAGATAGTATCGACTTTACTTAATATTCCCGGAGAACCCAGGTTCCACGATGGTTCCGGGTACTTTTACTCTCTTCCTGGTTCTCCCGAATGTCTTTCTACAAAGTTACGATCGAATCCGCGACTGGTGGCACCTAGTGCCCACCTTTGACTGCTCACTTTCCAGACGCGGCTCCCTCCGAAAGTAATCTTCCACCGACGTTCGGCGGGGTGTGGATCTACTCCCTACTGCTCCCTCTTTCTTCCTGCAAACTTGCAGCTCAATCCCTGCACGGTGTCACCCTCTTACGACACCTGGTGCACCCTTCCGACAACTCGCTCTTACGACGCGGCTCCTTCTGCTATCCGATTTCCACAGCGGTTCGGCCGGGTTTAGATCTCTTCCTTTTTGTTCCTTCTTGCTTCCTGCCAACTTTCAGCACGCTAGAACCCCGGTGGACCACAGAGGCGGCACCTAGTGCAGCACCTTCGATGCGGCTCTCCCAGCGACTCCGGGCGAACACCACCCTTGGTTTCCACAATATCCTTTCTAAACCCCGGCCTTAATATGCCTGTCAAATCTCCCAGCTCTACGAGCACGGTGTCATGTGTTTTCACGACGTCGTCTTCGTGGGTTTCCTTCTCCTAAGTATCGACCGCGCGCGCGACATGTGCCAATCAACTTTTTATAAAGCGACAGCTTTCTGCCCCGAAAACCGTAAACTTTTATCCACGGTGTCCGTTGGGAACAAGGTGCCAATTAGCCTGGTGCAATGCGACAGCGTCCTTGTTCCGTATCTACAAATAAAATAAATAAACTATTTCAGGATCAAATGTCTTAAAAGGCCCTGTTTCCATTTTTGAAAATAAAACTGCCAGATGTTACGATTTTCTTAACCTGGAAACCTCGTACTACCGAAGTGTCGGCAATTTCCCGGTATTTTAAAGTTCCCAACAAAAATAAACAAAATGATTTTCTTTTCTAAAACCTGGAAGTGCCGTACTACCGAAGTGTCGGCAATCTTCCGATATCCTGAAGTTCCCAAACAAAAATAAATAAAACAACTTCTTCAACAGGGGCCCGAATCCACGCTACCCGCGTTCTACCCAATAACCACTAATACGGGTCTATAAATACGGCCAACTGCCGAAAACTAAACCTGGGAGCGCCGTACTTCGGCGATCTCCCGGTATCAAGCCGAGATGTGACTCTATTGAAGGTCTGCCATCGACTGCCTCCAACGACCGCCCGCCATCGACTGCCCTCAGTCGCGAATCGAGCTTGTATTTTATAGATCCCGTAGCAGCCACTACCAATATCGGTATCGGTCGATCCCTAGTATTCACAAAAAACTTTAAAAAATATATTTTAAATAAAAATAATTTAAAGGTCATATTGGTTCCAACACTTTTTTATTTTCTGTTGTGAGCTCCAAAGTTTTTAGGTACGTAATGACTGAAGATAATAGTCCATTAAAACACTTTTTACAAAATTCGTTTATATTGCCTTTGGCGTTTCGATTTAAATACAAAAGAATTTCGACAGGGAATTGGTGGCCCGATAAAGTTTGAACTTAATGTTTTTGAAGAAAATATCAATAGATATTTTTTCATTTTACCTTTTATTCGATGATTATAGGAAAATGTTTTACTTTTTTCTATATCGGTGATGTGAATGTGCCGAATAGAACGAATTCTTAGAAGCTGTTCATAATTTGTATGATTTTAGGGATTTTTGTCATTAACCCAAAAACGAATATTAAGAAAAATTTTATGATTTTTTTGTTAGTCCTTCTGCCTAAAAAAAAGGATGTCGAATTTTGTGAAATAAAATACTCATAAATATTAACAGCGATATTTATTTTGATCATTTATTAAATATAATCACTAAAAATTATTTATAAGATAAAGTATTCCTATTTTAGTATCACAATAACAAGAAACAATTTTATAAAAATCCTAAGTACCCTAAATAATACCATCTTTAAAGAATATATAAATCATCACATCACATTTTTAAATTAAAAACCAATATACAGATATTGATATTTAAATTTCGACAATAATATAACCAGTCTGTATAATTGTTTTCTTACATGGAGATCTAGTCACAGTGCATCTGTATATTGCTGCTTGATCTAATGAACTAATTTAGTAAATAGATCTAGTTTCTTTGTTCCCCCAGTTCCGGAAACATCTCTAGAAGAACAGTGTCTAACAAATTGTAGGCCAGCTAGAATATAAAAGATATATTAAATTACAAATAAACATACTAAACGTTCTTTTTAAGAACACACACCATTTTATTCTTTTAAAAAATGAAAAGGACAGAACTTGTTGCTCGTATTTGTTGAATATGTTGACACATTTACCTTTTATTCAATATTTTTTATTCAAAATGATGCATACTTCACTCGGTATACGATACTCACCTGTTTATTATAATGAGGATTCTGCAATATCTCCAACAGTGTTGTCAATCCCTCGTTTATTTCCCCGCCGAGAAGTCTGTTCACCATACTCGGACAAACCTGGATTTGGTTAAATGCCCTTATTCTTCTTTCTTCCCGCTCTTGAGGGTGAGAGGGGTATGGTGCGTAAAAATTACACCTGTAATAGAAATCAAAGGTTTTAGTTTTCAAAATAGGTTTGCAATCTGATGGTGTTTAAACGAAAAAACGTCGATTCAAAACCGATTTTTTTTTGGCTCACAACCGTAAAAATATAAACTTTAAATTAGGCAATATCACAATAGGCCTCTTGCACATATTTTTTTATTAGCTAAAAATAACCCCTTATACTTAAATAACTCTATTGTCAAAATATATATTTTTTGAAAACTAAACTTTATAACAGAGCTGAAAGCATTTTAAATTCCAATATTAAACGCCTACGCCTATTTTACTATGCCAACGCAGGCAGCGTTGCCACATTTTATTTAGGAAATTTACAAAATGTTTAAAATTAAAATCTACAAAAATCTATTAACGTAATTGTATATTCGTTGAGAGTTTTTTTCAATGCTCGAACTTACATAAAGAGAAAATATAGATTTTTATGCTCTACAATAATTTTAGGTTAGTTTTTATGTGTTTTTACCAACAAATTCTTGGATGGGAATAAAGTAAACAATCCTTGTTTGGCATAAATTGTAAACCCACTGCACCGGCAACGTTGATTAAACACACTGAATAACATCACTCCGGAAATAATAACTTTTTCAATGTTTATGGCATTTCACCATAAATACATTTTTATAAATCGATGTTTCTTTACTGTTAAAAAATATTTTTAAAGCCAGAAAACTATTTTTGTTTATTATCTGAAGTGACAGACAGATATGTCATTCACTTTAGATCCTCAATTCGATTGTTGTTGTTCGAGTCAGTTGACAAAACGCGTTATTAAATAATACAACCTAATAGAAAGAGATAAAATGGCATCGAAGTGCCCTACAATACCTGATTTAATAAATTTTTATCAAACAAATACAGCAGCTGTCCAAATCAACCTTGTTGCCGGGTGCTATCGAATCTTGGAACTGTCATATCAATAAATGTTTATATTTAAATCGATGTTGCCTATATCTACCCAAAAACCAATATTTTTGAATACTTTAATTACCTTTTCAAGGTAAATTCCTGATTTTGATTTTTGAGATCTGGCAATTTGTTTACGCTTTTCCAAAACAAAACAAACAGATCACTATATCAAACACCCTGCCTACAAACTGGCGTTGCGTTAATTCTAGTCCTTGAGTTCGTTGGTTTTAACCATTTTTTTTCTTATTTTTGTTCATAGTTTTACTAACTTTTAAAATATATTAGTTTATAGAATTGTATAAAGTTAGAATTATTTGATTAAGGTTAATAATTTATTTGAATAAATTACCTTAGTTAGGGTATAGTGTGATAAGGTAAGGGTAGAATATAGAAAGTTACGCATTGATAACCGTAAAAGTCTCCGTTGGGTACTTTGGGTCAGCTTGGGGGTCTTCTAGGGTAAAAGGGTGACAGAGATTGTCTCTCCGGTAGCGTAGTGGTCAGAGTGTCGGCTCGCCGTGCCAGCGATCTGGGTTCGATTCCCCGCCATGTAGACGTATTAGGTTGTAGTTATTTAGAATAACGTCCGTGGTGGCACTACCGCGTTGTCTAAAAGGTGCTGTAAAATGCAATATTTGCATTTTTCAGTGCTTGGACAGCGTTGACGGAAATGGGGAAAAAAGATGGGTTAAACATCGGAAAACCCGGCTATCACGGTACTCTGGTACTTAGGAGCATATATGTATATGTATATGTCCAGCATATATTATATATGTATATGAAAAATCCTTCGTGAGCTCTCACAAAGATAAAAAAGAGAGTAGAAAGGGGTAGGCGACGAAAAAGTAAGATTTGGAAGTAGAAGGAAAGCTTTGAAGGAGTTTAATAAAACTAATTGTAGAATCAATATTTTTAAAAGTGTATGTTGGGGTTTCGATGGGGCTGGGGATCGGTAGGAGGTTGTGGTGGGATAAGGTAAGTAATAAGAGTGTAGAAAGGGGTTGTGGACAGAGGTTGACAGTGAAAGGAAATGCTTTGAAGAAGTTTAATGTACCTGAAGTATGTTATACCTTCGATACCAGGGAAAGTGTACTTTGACGGCTTGAGCAAGCAGTGGAGGGTCTGGGGTGAGATCTGTTTGGTTGTGCCCATTGAGACTCTTAATCAGCATGTTAAAAGCTACCTCTGCAACATTTTTGCAAATTTAGCCGAGAGCCAATTTCCATAAGGATTGTACGAGGTCCTTTGGTCCAATACAAAATGTCCTTTAAAACCTCTTTAGCAAGAGAGATTTTTATTTAAAAAATTATTATGATTGCCAGTTTTAATGTAATTAAAAGTTTTTTTGCATTTTAGGTTTGAAACGGGCAAACACAGCATTTCTTTTGCATAAGGATAATTTTTCCATATTTTAGTTTTTCATCATTAGTATAAGCTTACTGTATGCCAGGACTTTTTATATTATCTGACACACTACTTGTATTGCTGCATGCAGAAAGCACGTCTGCTAACTAAAGTCTAGTTTTATATCTCTGTATTTGTTATCGGATTATAACAAAAAGGTATAAATCTATTATGTTATTATAAATCCACCCAAAAAAAGTTGCCTAGCAGAATTTATGAAAAACGGGGGTAAATCTAACGAAAAAGTAAAAAGCCAATAGATGTGGCAACGCTGGCCACAGGAGTCTGCATTGTGTCGTTTTGTTCTGACGTGAGACTTAAAGGGCGAGGCATGAACTTTAAATGAGAGTTACGCCGAAACTAAATTTTTCCTCGAAAATATGTTTAGCAGGTGGTTCTTAAATAAGCAAAGGAAGAGATTTAACCTGTCTTTTATTCAAAATTAATTTTATGCAAGAAGTCTATTAGTTCCAACTTATATCAAGACACATTTTCAGGACCACCACCAGAAAAAATTGCAGAGGGTGTCAAAAGTTCAAAATAATTTACTAGTCTAGAATTAATTAAATAAAAACACAAATAAATACACCACAACTTTAATTTCTAGGCCCACAAAAAAATTGTGTATGCTGGGTGTTGGACTAGGATTTTCTGGAGTATTTTTTTCCGCTAAACACGAATCTGAAGTCAAAATTGGGTGTCAAACAGCAAATAATCGGGAAAAGGCGTAATAAAAGATTTTTTTTAATTTAAAAAGTCAATATCTTAAAAACTATAAAAGATACATGAAACTTTTTATGACATAAATTATATATTTTACAAGACCTTTAGTTTAAGTTATATGACGTTATTGTCTAAATGCAATAGTTTTCGAGTTATAATCAAAAAACCGAATTTGCAGGATTTTTTCAAGGTATACCTTTGAAAAAATTTGAAAATTATTATTTTTTATTATTGGATTTTTTTCTGCAAATTTTAGGTGATTTGGGTTTTAAATGAATGAAATAAATGATTTTTTATTAAAAAAAAAACATTTATTTCATTTTTTCCATTTTGGACTGAAATTTTTTGTCAAAATTACATTTTCGTTTATGTTTCCTCTATTATTTATCTTATCAAAAATGTTTATATAACTTTTTTATAGACAATTTAAAAAGCTCTCTCTTTTGTTCTATGAAATTTTTTATATCTCTTATAGTTTATATAGTCGTAGTCCAAACATTCCGTGGTAGCCGGTTTCCTCCAGTAAATGTACCGTGTCGGTCTTTTGGAGTTTTCTCGATATTTTGCTGTTTGAACTCCAAGTTTAATTTCAGATTCGTGTTCAGCGGAAAAAAATACGACAGAAAATCTTAGTTCGACACCCAGCACACACCACTTTTTTTGTGGACCTAGGTAATCATACTCATTTAAATTTCTAGATGATATTGTAAAATTTAAGGATTTAGACGGGAATTTTTTTATTTTAGGTAATTTTTAAAAACCAAGGGGGGTCGACGGACACCCCCTGGCCTCCCTGCCGGCGGCCTTGCACATTTTTCCCAAAAATTAATATTAAGTAAGTTCACCAGAAACATAATATATTCTTACCTTCTAATAATCCAATCAGGTAAGCCAAATTGCTTTGTGTAAGTCCAGCCTTAATTTTTCTCTCGATGATTATTTTGCTTACTAAATCGATAATTTGCTGGGCTACACAGCATACAGCGACATAGATTTTTAATAGTCCAGATGGCAATTTAAATATATTCTTTACTAAAAGGAAAAAAATAAATAATTAATAAATTGTTTTTATGTACAGGGTCATTCAACGAGGACTGGACTAGGTCATATTTGTGCCATTTCCCATGTTTAGCAGAAAAGCGAAAAGCACTTAAAAAAATAATAATAAGGATTTCGTATTTATATCTAGAAACAACAGAATTTATTTAAATCATATAAGAAATCTGCAATTTAAGTCAGAAAACAGAAAAAGATAACAATAAATACTCGAAATGCCAAGACACAAGAAGACAATATTTTGTTAAAATCCATCGTTTATAGGATCGTTCTCAGAACTTGTCGTGTCGCTAGTGACATATAGGAAGCCAACAGGATTTATTGACAGATTCTTCTTTGTCGCCAGCGACATCCTCTCGAATTAAATTAAATTAGAGTGTCTTTTATCTAATTGAAAAAAAAAAATTTTTTTATCTTCTATAAAACGAGATATTAACAATTAAATTGTGCATAATTATATAATTAACATTGTCGATATTTGTTAAAAACTAATGCAATGTAAATCAAAGTATTAGAAACTTAAAAAAAAAACAATTTTTTTGAGCGTTTTGCAAAAAGATATTGATTTTTGAAAGTTTACATAGGTCTGTTTGTTATTAAGAAATAGTGTACACCATTTTATCTTTTTTTTACGAATCCCTCATATGGAAGGTGTATTTTAGAACTAAGTGGGTCCAAAAAGTGTAACATAGTGTAAAAATATTACAGAATATCGACCAGACGTCATGTGTTGTGTACAGCCCCCTAAAAAATAATATTTTCAAGCATTAAGAACCTCTAACTTTTGGTAAAGCGTATTTGATCTTATTTGGAACTGCAGTTTCGAGCATATACATAGAGACAGCCTTACTGCTCGGCAGTGCGAACAAGGGTGCGAGAAAGAGAGAGAAGAATCGCAGAATATTTTTTCTCTTTCGCTCCAATGGATAATTGGTTGGTGGGTGGACTATATACTCCGCGCTGTGTGCTGATTGGTCGACCCCTTCCCCTCGACCAATAAGCACGTTGCAGCGTTGGAGCTAGAGAGAAAGGTTATACTGCGGACACGCTTGTCAGCACTGCCGAGGGGCAAAAGCTACCTCTAGTAACTAGCTAACTTTTGGTAAAGCGTATTCGATCTTATTTGGAATAGCGCAAAATTTGTGGTCCATTCAAAATACTGCATCACGAATTAAGCTAAAATAGGAAAAAATATAATGATACGTACTGGTACTAGTCAAGGAAATTCCGGCCCGTTCAACAATCAATTTTTGTTATAAAGAGAGATGGGCGAGTTTGGTGCAGATGTCAGGGAAGAGACGGAGATAAGAGATGTTCATCCCAATCTCGATTTGATTTGTCTCGGCGGGCCGGGCTTTACTTACTATAAGGCGATACTTTTGTCTACAACTGTAGAGAGTGAACTACCTTAATAACCAACTTCAGATAAAAATCTGTGATGTGCATGTACAGGTGGAAGGAGGCCAAAGTTCTGAGAACGCGCCTTATTGCTACTTTTAATGTCTTTTGGTAAAAGTGAAACAAATAATTCAATTAATTTTGTTATTACTAAACATAAATATGTCATCCTTGTTATTGAAACATTACTAGACCATGTAACGCGGATCACGTCCGGGCATGGCTGTCAGTCCATGCTATTAACGACGAAGTTGTTCGCACTTACTTCTTCGGTCTACTCGCTCGCTCTATCGCCGAACAAACCATATCCCTCCCGAGCCTGGGGACAAGCTACCACTGGAAGAGGTCAGCATGTAGTAAGGTAAAATACCGACCATGCGCTACCTCAAAGTGAGACGTACCATGTCACAATAGGCTGGTTGCCGCTAGACATGGATCTGTTGGGGTAGAAGAATTGAGAGATTGCTCTCTCCTTCAAAATTTGGACCCCTGACTTGAACATCGAGCTTTGAGCGTTTCCTCATTCAGTGTAACATCGCTTGGCTTAACATCGCCTTACGTATTTATCGTCGGCTATCGCCTTACGATACCGCTAACCTTCGCTTCGGCTGGATTTCGCTTATCTAAATGAGTTAGTCGCAGACACTGGTGAGTAACATCGTTTCGTTCTTCTGAACTCGTCAGACGGGTAGTATCAACCCGTGACGACGTACTGTTATCATAATTAACTCTGTAGTTTCCTTTCCAAATCGCTTTTCAAAGTAAAAAACCCACACTGTGTTAATGACAGTTCAAATAACTCGCATTACACACAGCCTTCTATTTATTTGTAAATAACGTCCAACTAAATATTTACTTAATGTGCGTACGTGGTTAAATTAATTGCGGGAAATTTGTCTCGTACATGAATTTTTAAAGAAAATAATCCCTAGTCGTTTCGCGACTCGTGATAATTTTGTATTCACAAAATTTCCGGCAATAATTTATGCTCTAGGAAGATTATATGTGAAAAATACATAATATAGCTATCTCACTTTTTGTGTCCTTGTAAATTTTTTAATACACTTACATAAATAAAATAAACATTCTGAAAACATCGCCGGGCTAAAGGTACTACTCGAGCTCTCCGATTTAGGTTTGTAAGAGATTCCAAAATTATCCTTAAAAACATCATTTTTGTAGGTTTTCGGCACTACCGAACCTTGATTTAGACTGTTTAAAGAAAGTTCTAATTCGGCGCCTTCTTCTGCCAAGTCAATTTTGCTAAAAAAAATGGCTTGTTTTCGTATTTGCCAATTTTTCTAACAACCAATACAAAAAATGTTTCTTACTCTTGTTTCTGTTTAACGACTGAATTTATAAAAGAATTAATAAAAGCATCCAAGTACTGCCCTTTCTCTTTCCTCAATTTGTACGCCACTGACTGGTAGATGTTTCCGATGTCCTGATTGTTTGGAGCCATGGTAGATATCACTAAAATACCATATGGATAGTTAAAAGCTCAATAGGTTACAATTAATTCAACACAGCTTTTCCGATTACCAGAGTTTAGACCATCTTCTGAATCCCAAGAGTTATTCATAGAAATGGCCTAACCGATAACCAGATTTAGATCTATTAAAATTTGTTTGGGATGTAATAAACGAATATTACCAATGGTAAAATCTTCTTCGCTGGTGAGGAATGTATAGAGCAAGTCGCTGCCTCTAAGACTAGGTTTTTGCAACAGTTTTGAAATAAAATCTTCATATTTGGACATGCGCGATTCGACTATTGAGCCGGCCCTAAAATAAAAATAATACTTTTACTGCCTAAAAAAACCATAATTGGTTTCTACTGACTTTCTCGAAGGCAGCGGGGAATCACATATTTCACTCTCTCCGTGAAACTCCACCAATTTAGCTTTCAATGTGAAGAAATCTTGATCTTTTCTCCACACAATCCAGTTATTGATTTTATTTTCCGTCGATGTGTTGTCCATATGGAGGACGTTCAGACAAAAATATGTAATTTTGTTGGCTGGAATGATCTACAAAAAAATTACGGATGTAAACCGTTCCCTTTCTCTAAGTTTCACTATGAACTACACAAACTTAAAAATCACAATTAAAACATGTAACAGTTGTTCAATAAGTTTTGTTTTGTGTTTGAAAAACGTTAACCGTTTTAGAAAATTTCGTAAGTAATATAAAATCGCTAGGAACCCACTTGTAGCTCTTTTAGTGTTTGAGATATTTTGAAAAAACTGAAAGGTATCATATTCTATAAAGCATTGTTACTTTTTTATTTGCAATCTTATTTAAAAGCTGTAGAAACATTTTTAAAGTAGATTTTTATGTAGAAATCAATTATTGTATCAAATTTTGAATTTTGACGTTTCAATTATTCTAAATCATCATCAACTTTATTTATATTATGAACATCATATTGGATTTTTGCATTTTTAAAGTAACCATAAAATTCCCTTTTTACTGATATATAACAAGATTTTACTTCTTAAAGAAAAACTATCAAACACCACAAAAGTTCTATTCTAGTAGATCTTGGAGATCGCCATGGTATCAATATTATTTTTTGTAATATTAAATAAAAAGATTTAAAACAGCAATCACAAGAATAAAATAGACTAAAATATACTTCAAATTTAACAGTTTTTTTAAAGAAGTTCTTGTTGAAAACTTGTTTTACATCAATAAAAAGAGGTTTCTATGGTAAGTATAAAAAAGCAAAAGTCCAATATGAAAGTCTAAGTAGATGATTCAGAATAGCCGAAACGTGGAAATAAAAGATGTAAGGTAAAAATTGTTATCTGCATTAAAAATTGTTTTGAAAATGCTTGTACAAGTTTAAAAAAAATTGCAAACAAAAAAGATACAGAGCTTTTAGAATATGCCACGATCTGCCGAGACTGTGCCTGACATATGTCAACGTGGCCATTTTAAAATAAACCAACGATATTTTTTTTGTCGGGGACTGGCACAACTTCACGGGCCGGGATTTAGCCGTGACTAGACGTCACTGATACGTGTAAATACACCATAAGTCTACCACTATGATCCTAAATCAAAACAAGAGGCTAACCTTTAACGCAGCTCAAAAACCATCGGAAAAATCCATGAATTAAATTACGCATTGTTGCAACATCCACTTTATTAGCCAGATTTACTTTCCTTTGACTTTTGGCAGTTTTTACATCTCAAAAAATTTATGTGTGGGAAACAATTTTTATCAAATGAAGAGGTAACATCCGTCGTGAAAGCGTATTTTGACAGTTTTTCAGATAATCACTTTCGAGTTCATAAATTAGAAGACACCGAAACAGGTGTATTGAATTCAGAAAGATTATATTGACAAAAAAGTAATTTCGACCATAAAATCGTGTTTTTCTTATCGAACGACAAAACTTAGTGAACAACCTGGTACCTGATAGGTCGGAATGGTGACCTTCCAACTGCTAAGGTCTCTCATCAAACTCTCGCTCAAAATTATATCTTCGTTAAGGCCGTTTTCCGAGGGTCCAAAGACCCCTCTATGGGCGTGGCCGTTTTTAGAACTCCTTTAATTTTACCCAGTCCACTGCTTATTTTAGATACAGCACTGTAGTTTGATTGTTCGTAATATTTTTTGCTCCTGAAATTATACAAACCCGACTATTTAGATCTGCAATATCACAAATCCCATCCCCTAGCATCACTTAGCAAGATTTTAAACTTAGACCAGGTCTAAATACCATATAATTTAAAACTAAATCACCAACAGTCAGAGCTGGGTAGGACTTCATCTTTTGGAATCGAATCCAGGAAGCAATTCCTTTTTAAAGATGGGGGTGGTGGTGGAATCGATTACTTTTTAAAAATAGGATCCGTGATCCGGATTCGTAATATAATTTTAAAATGATTCGGAATCGATTCCTTTTTGGAAGGATCTGATACCAAATTTCCAAATTTTGACGTAGCAACCTTTATAAACCGTTATATCCTGAATCTGAGGCAAATAAGGCCAAAATCCACCATTAGTACAGTAAACGAAGTTGTGGACCTAAAGATTAGGTTGGTCCGTCACATTTTTTTTTAAATTTGCAGGTATTTATGTGTACAATGACCTCTGAAAATATCATAGGTAAGAAAATGTCCGCAAGGGCATGAAAATGGCCCTCAAGATCCCGAAAATCCGTTTTTTCAACTATTTTGACAGCTATATCCCGAAATATGACACTTACGCAATTCGTGTTTAAACGAAAATGAAGAGCAGTTTATTAGCTGCAAAAATGATTTCTATTACTTATGTCAAAAATTTAATAGTTTTTGAGATACCCGGCCATAAACGCGCCGCGTATTTTTGGCAGCTGCCCTGCATCTCGAAAGGCGCTCTAAGCTACTTACACTTCCAAGCGGACGGACAAATTTTTAAATTAGTTCCGTAAAAATGCATATTTTTGCATGATTCAAAATTTATATGAAAGAAGGAACTTGTAGCTAGAATATCTTGTTACTGTTTCCTTTTTTTTTGTTTCTCTAGTATATTAAACACTCGAGCCAAAGTTAGTTTTTGCTCGATATTTTGACCCTCCTATTAATCTGTTCATATTTTTTTATAAAGAGTAATTCCACCAAATCCTTTTGGATAATAGAGCTTTGGAAGGTGTTAAATATATTATTATTCAATAAATATTTTTATAAACAACGTGTTTTTTTAGGGCGTTTTTTTTGGATTTCCGGAGTTTTGTAAAAAGTAAAAAACTTGAAAAAAAAAGTGCCATCGAGAAGGGGACAAACTTTCGAATGATGTGCAGTTAGCCGATATGGTCCTTGAATATTTATTAATTTCCGATAGACCCGAGCATTTTTGCAAACTCCGGAAATCTAAAAAAAAACCGTTTTAAGAAAAACACGTTGTTTATAAAAATACACAAAAAATATTTATTGAATTTTTGAATTGTACTCAACACCTTCCAAGCTCCACTTCCCAAAAGGATTCGGTGAAATTACTCTTTATAAAAAACAGATTGATGGAAGAGTCAAAATATCGAGCAAAAACAAAAAAAAAAACAATAACCAAATATTATAGCTAGAGGTTCCTTCTTTCATATGAACTTGGAATTATGAAAAAATATGCATTTTTACGTGAGTAATATAAAAATCTGTCTGTCCGCTTGAAAGTGTAAGTAGCTTAGAGCGCCTTGCGAGATGCGGGACAGGTGAAAAAATACGCAGCGCGTTTATGGACGGCTATCTCAAAAACTATCATTTTTCCAGCTAATGAACTGCTCTTCATTTTTGTCTAAACATGAATTGCGTAAGTGTCATATTTCGGGAGATATCGGCCAAAATATTTGAAAAAACGAACTTCCGGGCTCTTAAGGGGCCATTTTCAGGCCCTTACAGACATTTTCCTCTCTATGATATTTTCAGAGGTTAATGTACACATTAATACCTGCAAAATAAAAAAAAGACGGCCCAACCTGATCTTCAGGTTTGGGGTTTTTCCGGCCTTCATTTATTTACTGGACTATCTATTTTAAATTTTTAAAATTCTTAATCAGCATCACATTAATTCTTGGAAATAGAGGCGAAGAATTTTAAATCATCTGCCTATTAAAATCTTTAAATGAGGAAACACACCTAACATGTAATTTTTAACCAAAATATGTTGTTTTACAGGTCCAGAGAAATAACATTTAAATGATACATTGTTTTTCGTAACCATAGAGTGTGGTAATCAAAAACGAGTATAAATTTTATTTTCATTTGATCTTAAAGGTTTCGATTGCTTAATCTTCATAATTTTTTAAAATGTTGTCCTTGAGATAACCCTGAGGGACTTTTAAATGGGACATTTTAGTATTACAATTTAGTGTGTCTTACAAAAATAAATTTAAAATTTATTTTTGTTATAATTCCGCAAGCAGAGAAATTATTACACGGTGTTTGTAAAACTTTTTGTAAAATTACAATAAGATGTCCCATTTATAAGTTTCTTAAGGTTATCTCAAAAACCACGTTTAAAAACCTTATGAAGATCTACAATCACAAGTTTTGGAATACAGTTCAAAAAAATGTTCCATTTAAGGGTGGTTTCATGTTGTTCTCAGAAATAACATATTCAAATTTAAAGAATATTTACCAAAACCTACTTTGGCTTAGAGTTACAGCACTTTAAAATGAGGCTAAAATTATATTTCGCGGCTCGGGCTGATTTATCATCTGGATTATGTAGTATCATTCATATCGCAGTTACAATTTGTAAGTATAAAGACTAAAGATGATGCGGATTCATGATCCGATAAATAGGAATCGATTCCCTGGATTCGATTCCTTTTTTCTATAAAAAAGAAATTGTGATTCGTTTTCTTTACGAGGATCCGGATCCCAGCTCTGCCATCAGTTATGGTGTTCCTAGAACCCTTTTTTTTTAAACAAAACTTCTTAATTCCTCTGTCAATTTAAACAAATTACTGTCAAAATAGACCAGGTCGTCAGTAAAATCTTTCTAGTGAATACTGGGATATACTTCTACTCACTTATTCCTAACAGGAGATCCAAAGCCTATAAGCGGCATTCTAGAGTTATTAGCAAAACATAAAAATAAACTGGGGTTAGTATTTGGATTCTTAATGAAGAAAATCTTTTCTATAAATAAATATACTTACTTTATCGACGCCTTGTTATAAGTTGAAGTCACTTTGGATCCACATATATAGCTGTAAAACTAAAAGAACAATACTTTAATTGAGATATTTTATGAATTCAAGATTTTACTAAAGACTTTTATGTAAATCTAACTTTAGGCTTTACTTGCTAATAAAAATACAAATTATAGACTTGTAGAATTTTTGAGTTAGTTGCCTAAGTATAAATCTGCAATGAACATATTAAAACTATACTGGGATGTCAAAAAACTTTCAAACAACTAAGAAAAGATCATATAGAACCTGCTTTTTTGAAATTAAGCCAACCTATTCAAAGTGTTGCTATCAAGTATTATAGTTTATAGTATATTTTTAGATACAGGGCATTGAAAGAAGTGAGACATCACGTCCACCGTTTTTTTTACTTTTTGGATAATATCAATAAGAGGAACATTAATTTATTTGTTTTTATTTAAAATCCTGTAATAGGTACTAATGAAAGGATTTTTAGTGACGAAAACAAAAAAAAATAGTGTATGAATACAGTATGTGGTAAAAATCACAATTTATGAATTGTTTATATTTGTCGTTAAAAAACTAAGTTCGAAACAGTTTTGTATAATACATTTTATGGATATTTTAACTCTCAACTCTACTTGTCAGATTTTGTGACACATTTTTTGAAATTGCCGCCATAACAGCAGACGTGTGACAAGTGTCAAAATGTTTTTTAGGCTATTTAACATGCCCGATTGATTACCGGATTTTTTTTACATATCTTAATATTAAAAAAAAACTTCCCATTTGTTTCAAACTTTTTTGACCACCCTGTATACAAGGAGGGTTCAAAAATAAACCGGAATTTGGCTTTTACTTTTTATTTAACTACACTTAGGGATTTAAGGACTTAAAGGATTTTTACATTAAATCTCCACGTATTCTCCTCTTAAGTCTATACATTTTTCCCATCGTTGTGGAAGTTTTATTATGCACTTTTTTAGAATGAATTTTAAAATTCGTCACCTTGACCTTAGTATCTCCCGAGAAGCTCAATAGAGACTTTAACACGCCGCTGTTTTTGTTTCGAAGTCAGCAATCTGACTACCCATTTTACGGAAATTTTTTGGTCATACAGATTGAAATGTATGATTTTCTTGACGCTACCGACACTTATGTGTAGTGTTTGTAACATTCCAAGAACAGAATTTCCAATTTACCGTTTATTTTTAGAATTTATTTGAAAGCATGCATATGGTCGACCCGTTATGTATGCCCATTTTCAGCAAGTATTTTCTTAGATGACAGTGGCCTGTTAGAAGTCATACTATTGGTCTTAAATTAGTGCGCCCCAGAAGAAGGACCTTAGCTATTGGTTTCTTAAAAAGTTAGCGTTGCCTTCGCATGTCTTTGACCAGGTGACGCATGTCAACGATTCATATGTTGCTTTTATGACTATCTGTTTATTGTTGTTTTCATTGCCTTTTTTGATAGTCCGAGAACTGGCTCTGAGCCGTGGAAATTTATGTATGAATTCTGCTGGTTCATCTGCTTTCTGTCGCGTGTGTCCAGGAATTCAGAGCAGTTCTACTCTGTTGTTTTTGGTGGCAAGTTCTTTTAGGTTGTTTAGGCACTCCATCGTCATCTGGGATGGGAATTCAAGGCTTTCAGGAAGCTTGACTGAGAGCGTTTGTTTTGGTTGTAATATTATCTTTTCACATAATATGGTTTTTTAAAGTTATAGACTGCGATCATGTGATCTGATGTCATATTCAAAGCTGTTCGTCGATGATATCTGCCGCTCTTATATGAACATATCTTAAAGGATGATGCTTTCCACTTCCTAGTGTCTGTTATACTTTAGGCGTTGCTGATGGCCTCCGTTTTGATGAAAATATTCAACGGAGTTAAACCCAAGATAGTTTCCATAGCCATAGAAGGTGTGCTACTTATGATGCTGGTTATACACAGACATGCCAGTCTCTACAGACGCTTTACTCTCGTGTCTATCCTTATTTGTTGCACCTTTGTCCACCATACAATAGCGCCGTAGGTGATTATCAACCTGATGACCGTGACGTACAACCAAAGCATCATCCTTTTCTAAGCCTCCAGGTTTTGCCAAAGATGCCCTTGCATTAGACCGTTATATGGTTCTTTTTTAACTTAGTTCACCAAATAAACAGCAGGATTTTTGAACAGGTGGGTTCTCAATATTGTGCTCATTTTTTTGCAAAAAGTGTGCAAAACAAGTAATATTGTTTTGCACACTGATTTACAAGAAATGTAACTATTATGGGTTGTATAATGGAAACATGAACTCACGGATTTTGACAATTACTAAATAAAAACAACCAAAGTGACTATGAAATTAGGCACGCCTTTTAGATACCTCATTGAAAGAATTTTAAGGGTGTTCTCTTGTTTGGCGGTCTGAATTTTATGCATTTTTTGGGATTTTCTTGTGAGGGCCAGTGAAGAGATAGAACTTTGAAGTTTTTATCATTTATTTGTAAGTGTTTCAAAAGTATACATATACATTTTTAGCTAAAAATATTCATTAGAACCAAAGTTATAGCGCTATGAAGACACCTGCCTCGAAAAATGGACCCTCATTCCCTCCACGAAATCCGCTGATTGGCTTATCTGAAACTAAAACAATCGGCGACGTTATAATCTTTAAGCTTAAATACATCGAACTATTATGAAATTTTTTTTTTCGAATTTCAGGTATATTTTGTCAAGTTTTTGTTCAAAAAAAGAGAAATATTATAAATTTTGGGGTGATAATAGATTATTGCGTGCGTCTACATGTGCTGAGTCAACCCTATAAATTTTAGGTGAATCGGTCAAAACCGTTCTCGAGATATAATCGAGGAAAGTTTGAAAAACATAGTTTAGAGAAAAACGCGTTTGAAGTTTCAAGTACAGATATATACTATAAAAATCCTAATTTACCATTAATCTGCGATACCAAGACTAAAATAAATTTCACAACGTAAATAACTACACCAATGTTTTCCTAAACTCGTTTAAACTTGTCTGTACTTATATAAGCATACATTTGTATAGAGGGGTCTCAGGTATCAAGCCTACAGGACTCTCAGCGCTCCGAAAACCTGCCTCTTCTAACTGCTGTAATTTTATAATAGCTTTGAATTTTGAAAAATCACTTTACCACCGTATTCTAGACATATCAGGGAAACAATTTATGCAAAAAAATAAAAATTGATTTTTTAAACCTATCAAACCAGAGAACCCCCTTAAAACGGAATTGCGACCACGGCAAAATGTAGGTTTCTAGGAATAAAAGTCCGAGTCATATTCGAACCCCCTCATCTAAAAGCATTACCTTACCTCGTTGCTATGAAAAAACTGCGGTAACCAAAAATTTTCCAAGTGATTAAAAGCAAAATCGTACGCCAAATACAGAGGTTTGGATGTCCTCAATTTGGCAACAGTGTATATATCTTTAATCAGTTCGCTGTATTCGTTGCAAATTTCTTCAGGACAACCGATGAAGTTGAAGGAACTCTCGTTGAGGTACTCTTTATACAAGACCATGGCTTGAGCGTGGAGTTCTTCAAGTTGTTTTTTCGACAGATCTGGCGTGAGAAGCTTGGTGTTGAAGTCATCTAAATAATAAATCTAGTTGCAAAGTGCACAAAAAAACTCTCTTCTTATATGTAGAAACACAACTTGTGTTACACTTACCAACATCCAAACAAAACTGCAACAAATGGACCTGTTCTTGCTTTTTCAAGAACTGCATGAACGCATACAGCAGCTCTGTATTATTCTTGATCTTGTTTAGACCAGTGGCAAATGCTGAGTTCCTGGTATTTTCTATTTTAACAAAGTCATGCAAAAACTCCACTTCACAAGTGGGATGGTGAAATTTTGAGGTTTTTGAAGACTTGTAGTTCACAGCTATGATTACCAGTGAGTTTATAATATTGGGATCCGCCAAAACGTCCATGAGGGGTAGCAGAACCCAGCCTGAGAGAATTTCTCTTATCAGGACTGTATAATTCCTAAAATTAAAATACCTGGATAAACAGATTAGCTGTTCAATTATCTCATAAAATTAATTTGAAAATTTAGTTTTTAAGCAATTAAAATGGGTTTTTTGACAGGTCACCATGGCAATAATTTTATTATATCGGTATTTTTTTCTCTCCAGGATAATCAACAGCGAATTATAGTGGAAAAGTGACATAATTATCGCCTTATACTAAATCAAGCCCGGCCCTTCTACAAATCAAACACAGATTGGGATGAACTTCTTTTATCTTCGTTTTTTTCATGCAATCCGCGTCGAACTCGTCCATCTTTCTTTAACAAAAATTCACTGTTGAACAGGCCGGGACTAGAACCAGTACGGATTATTAAATTTTTTTCTATTTTAGTTTAATTCGTGATGCAATATTTTGAATGGGCCCCAAATTTAGCACTGTTCCAAATAAGATCAAATATGCTTTACCAAATGTTACAGGTTTTCAATGCTTCAAAATATTATTTTTGTAGAAAACTGTACACACAACACATGAGGTACGTTCGTTATTCAGTAATAATTTACACTTTTTGGACCCACCTAGTCCCAAAATACACCATGCATAAGGGCGATTACGTAAAAAAGAATAAAATAGTGTACACTATTTTAATAACAAACATACCTGGATTGGTATAAAAAATAATGGGAGATTAGACACAAACAGCCCAAGAGGCTTCGCTGCCTCCGGTAGCAAATCTGGACGGCTCCAAGGAAAAAAGGAAGAAGAAGAAGAAGAAGAAGCTGTAAGAACAATAAGTAGAAATCTGGCCGAGGTGATTAAATACCAGGAATTTGTCATATTTGTTATTTTTTAATACTTTTTCTTTTGTTTCTAGTTGAAGTAAAATTTTCATACCAAATTTCCCACGTGTCCGAATTAAAATTCCGGAAATTTTTGCTCAATTGCGAATTTTTTAAGAATATTTTCCCACGGCTGATGCACCTACGAAATTTTTTAAAAAATTTGCACCTTAAAAAAAATTCCCAAAATATTTAATGCTCTAGGGAGCTTATAAGTGAAAATATCACACCTAAAATTTTAAGCCAATCAGAGACTTGTTTGTTTGGTTACTATGGAAACCCAAAATATATCCGCTATATGATTACGTGAAATAGTTATTTTCCTAACAAGTGCGCAGTGATATTTTTCCGCAAACGACTGCCGTTAAACGAATTACGCGAAGCGAAGTTCGGGCAAGCAGTCAAGTGCGAAAAAAAAAGACTTTGTGCGCATGCCTTAAGTAACAATATTCTTTCTATAGGAAAAAACCGACATTATACAGGGTGTCCCACGACGAACCGACGCGGTCGATTTCTCAAAAACTTAGCAACGGAAAATTTTGAAAATTTGGTAGTTTACTAATATCGATGAGAGCATCTCGTCTAAAATATTTTAAAGATGGTGGCACTTCCGGTTGTACCGGAAATAGATGATAACTTCCTTATTTTTAATGGAACACCCTATATATTATTGCATTTTTGGATTTTCCAGAAAATTCTAGATATATTTTGCGTATAATATGCTATAGCTAAGTCTAACCGTTTTCGACATATCTTGAATTTTATGTCAAAAATGACGTTTGCAGACCCCAAAATAAGGAGAAAGTTTTCCTATACGACATACTCTATTATTTAATTTGAGTTGAATTCCTTGTGGAAAGAGGCCTAATTTTGTATATTGAGTGGATATTTTGGATGTAAATTAATACAGGGTGACTAAAATTAAGTACAAAATTAACTGATAAAAAACGTAAAAGTCAATTTTTTCAAATGGAAACCCCAACTTTTATATTTTTATCGTATTTAGCATTAAAAAATAAGGTAACTTTGTATTAAGTGGTCTATTCCGAAAATGTATAGTTTTCGAAATAATTGACAATTTAACATTTTGTATTGTAAAAGGCTATACGGCTTTTAATTTTGTTATTAGTGGAGCAGGGGACGCGGCCAAAAAAGATAACAGGACATAGAAACGTCACTATTTAGATTATTACATAAACAAATTTAAATAATCTTCGTGCGTGTAGTTTAAACGACCCGGCATAATTGATATCTAATAACAACTTATTGTCAAATCTAAATAGTGACGTTTCTATGTCCTGTTGTCTTTTTTTTGGCCGCGTCCCGCCGTCGTGGCCCACTAATAACAAAATTAAAGAGCCGTATAGTACTTTTACAATACAAAATGTTAAATTGTCAATTATTTCGAAAACTATACATTTTCGGAATAGACCACTTAATACAAAGTTACCTTATTTTTTTAATGCTAAATACGATAAAAATATAAAAGTTGGGGTTTCCATTTGAAAAAATTGACTTTTTACGTTTTTTATCAGTTAATTTTTGTACTTAATTTTTAGTCACCCTGTATTAATTTACATCCAAAATATCCACTCAATATACAAAATTAGGCCTCTTTCCACAAGGAATTCAACTCAAATTAAATAATAGAGTATGTCGTATAGGAAAACTTTCTCCATATTTTGGGGTCTGCAAACGTCATTTTTGACATAAAATTCAAGATATGTCGAAAACGGTTAGACTTAGGTATAGCATCTTATACGCGAAATATATCTAGAATTTTCTGGAAAATCCCAAAATGCAATAATATATAGGGTGTTCCATTAAAAATAAGGAAGTTATCATCGACTTCCGGTACAACCGGAAGTGCCACCAACTTTAAAATATTTTAGACGAGATGCTCTCATCGATATTAGTAAACTACCAAATTTTCAAAATTTTCCGTTGCTAAGTTTTTGAGAAATCGACCGCGTCGGTTCGTCGTGGGACACCCTGTATATTAAAATAAACAAATGCCTTATTGCTTGCCATATTATATTCACAAATAATTATTAACAATTAAAATTTTATTTGTTTTAACAAAAATATTGAAAATTAAAAAGAAACTTAGACAAAAGGAAATATACTAAAACCTACAATTGCTTCGTAAGCATAAAATAGTTTACAACCACTAAAATATCTTACCTATATGATTTTAAAGAAGTTTTATTTTTCACACTCGGTGCGGAAAAGTGCTACTTTGCGCACGCTCGTAGGAAAATATTTTATCTCAAAATATTGACACACACAATGGAGTTTAAGATTCTCCTTAAAAAAATCCCTTAATCTTAAATTAATAAAATGGAAATTTTCCGGGTTTTTTTAAAAAAATTATTATTTTCAAAAAATTTGTGATTCGCAAAAACTTCCAGTTATAATCAAAGTTCTAGAATACACCGCTGGTGGAACAGAAGATAACAATAAAAGGAAAAATACAGGCAAAAATGGGCTGACCACATAACTTCTTAAGACAGACCGAATAGAAGCGTCGTTTGAGGGGCGGATGCAGACCTTACTAATACCAATGTTGCCAAGTGTAGTTTTTCTGCAGAAAAATAAGGAGCCAAATTTAATTCACAAGATTATTTAACTTTGGTCACTTTACCAATAAAAATAACTATCATGAAGACTAAAGATAAGGAGGACCATCTCTTATGGCTGTTTGGCTCAAAAGTGGCCCCAAAATAGCATTACATAAAGATACGCTGGTGTAGCGGTGGGTATAGTGTCCTTTGGAACACAACGCCAACTTCAATTTGAGGGCCATTTTTGTAACACAGAGATGGTCCTCCTTATTTGTAGTTTTCATAAAAAATATAAAAGTATTTTTTAAATAAAAAGCTGTTTGCATGTTTGCATATAAAAGGAAAAGCGATTTAATAAATGTGTGTTTTTTTTTAATATAAAAATAAAAAGCAGAACGGGTTTTGTTTACTTGAAACTGCTTTAAATCAATTTATTTTAACCATAGTTTTGTTTATACATATACAGTCTGCATTGTGTATATTTGAATATTAAATTCGTAAACGTGCATTTCATAGTGGCCAAGCCGTAAAAAATAATTTTTGGGACATTACCAAATTTAGATCATTTTCTATTGCAAAAAACACGTTTTATTTAAATTCTGCATTTTAGGAGTTTTACCCTAAGACAATTCTAATTAAAAAACGTTGAAGCTCACTAACTGTAAACACTAAACTTACCTGCATTTCACATACGAGTCGGTAATACTTGAAAAATTAACTCACTGCTGAGATGCTGCAAATAGGCCAATTCGTTTTTTCTATTAGTCGACGCCGGATGAAGATTTTTACCCAAATATTCCACAACGACGTCATTGAATTTAACGTTTTTCAGTTTGGCGATCTGTTGCATGTAAAGATAGTCGTCGATATGTTTGATTGCCTTAAAAAATCGAAAAGTAGACAGTACTTAATGCGATACGAAGATTCTGTCAGGATACAATGTATTATTTTAATAACACAGATCCACAAAAAAAAAATTGGTATGTGCTGGATGTCGGGCTAAGATTTTCTGGCGTATTTATTCCGCTAAACGCGAATCTGAAGTCAAAATTGGGGGTCAAACAGCAAAAAATCGAGGAAACCCCAAATAACCGACACAATACATTTACCGGCAGAACCTGCTACCACGGAATGTTTGGACTATGACTATATAAAGTATAAGAGATACAAAAAATTTCATAGAACGAAAAAGAGAGCTTTTCAAATTGTCTTTAAAGAAGTTATACAAACATTTTAGACAAGACAAATAATAAAGGAGATATAAACGAATATGTAATTTTGACAAAAAAATCAGTCCTAAAATAGGAGTTTTTTTATTATTGTGATTTTTTTTTAATAATAAATGATTTATTTTATTCATTTAAATCCCAAATCACACAAAATTTGCTGAAAAAATCTAAAATAAAAAATTATAATTTTTACATTTTTCCTGATACCTTAAAAAATCCAAAAAATTCGGTTTTTTGATTATAACTCGAAAAATATTGCATTTAGACAAAAAGGTTATATGACTAAAATTAAAGATATTGTAAAAATACATAGTTTATGCCCTATAAAGTTTCGTGTATCTTTTATAGTTTTTAAGATATTGACGTTTTAAATTAAAAAAAATCGTTAATATTTGAAATTACGCCTTTTCTCGATTATTTGCTGTTTGACCCCCAATTTTGATTTCAGATTTGTGTTTAGCGGAGAAAAATACTCCAGAAAATCCTAGTCCAACACCCAGCACAAACCATTGTTTTTGTGGGCCTGTGTTATTGATTTAAAAAATAATATTCTCCTAATTGTAACATCCAATATGGCAACCCTCGCCAAATGTCATTGGAGCCTTGCACTAGTTCCATCTGCATATGACACTGACAAAAGAAAGCAAGCATGTGGATTTAAAGATGTAATATAAAGAGGTCAGTGGCAGGTATGGTATTTTTTGCTACTTCTACTTGCAATTTATTTGAAATGAGTATTTTTATATTGGAAAAAAATACAGTATAACCTCTTTAATTCAGACATATGCTAATCCTGATATCTAGTAATCCGAATGCGCAATTGCCTTAATAATAGTCCGGACTTCAATAATTCGGATGTCCTTGGGGATTTTCGAGTTAAAACCTCTCAAAAAGCGGTATCGAGCGATAGCCGGCATCAGTTAGCCGACTACAGTAGTCAATAGGTATATAGAGTGAAGCAAAGTCAACAACACTGTCTAAAAGAAAGAACATAATTTTAAGTCCAGTACTAAGTATCTAGGCAGCTAATATTGTGCAATTATAATGATATATACATCATAGATATCCATACATCCCATATGTAATGTATGTATGTATGTAAAGCACTCAAGCACTTTTGACCTACTGTTTAATAATCCGGACATTTTACTAATTCGAAAACGCATCCTGCATTTAATTGTAGGATTAAAAAGGTTGCACTGTAATTCTAAACGTTAAATTGACCTTTGTGTTTGGGAATTTAGGTATTTATGGTTACCTTTATTATTTTCTAATCTGTTGTTACTAAAAATTACAATAAGATCCACTTTTTGAAACATCAAAAAATATAAATGCTTTTAAAAATTAACAAATAAATAAGATGTCCCTGAGGGTGTCCCAAAAGGAAAATGTTAATTTTAAGCTATACCTCTTTTGTTTCTAGTCAAATAATTTTTTAGGCATTCTTTTAGATATTTCTTAATATAAGGAAAGCCACAAATATGGCCGTGTTTATTCCCTATAAGCAGAGCTGTCAAAACTTGTAGTAAAATTTTACTTCAGGTACTTTTCTGTACTTAAAGTAATATACTTCAAGTACCTTTTATAAGAAAGTACTTGTACTTGATTAATGTTTATCAAAATAGTTCAACTTTTACTTGATTTGACCAAGTAAATTACTTGAAGTATTTTTCTAAGTAATTGAAGTAAAAAAAGTACTCTAAGTAAAAAGAAATCAATCAAGTACGCCAATTTATTCACATTAGATAATGGCGCAAACAGGTTAAAACCGGAAGATTGCCCGACCTTTGCAAACTCTGATACATTATAGCTCTTAATTCAATTGTTAACGGCACCAAGAACAGTAAAATTACAATTATTTTTAAATACCTTTAACACTATAGTTACTTAAAAAAAAACTTTAAAAAGTTTTGAATAATATTTTTTATTTGTTTCTAACCCCATTTAATGATACCTGTATTTACAATTTTATTCCACAATCATCTTGCCATTTTCTTTTTTTCAAGCTCTTCTACTAGCTTTATTATTTTTTTTTAATATGGAACCAGTGGCGGCTCCTCCATTGGGTCATTTGGTCAATGACCTCCCAATATTTTCAACTAATATTTCCGAACAAAAACATAATGATGACAAATAAAAAAATATATATTTGTTTCAATCTTTCAAATTTCCCTTTATTATTCTAAGAATATAAACTCGTTGACCGATTACTGGATTCCACAAGCTTCGCGCAGCGATCTCCAGATCGGTAGTTTCGTTCGTTGGCAAAAATCCGGGCTGCCAGCCTGCATTGACAGTATTGTGTTAAACATAGCCGAGTCGAGTATTTCCGATCTAATTTACGATTGGGCGATTTCGGCTGCTCTCCGAAGCAGTGTAATTGCATGTGGGCAACAGCCACAAAGAGGAAAATTACCCATTTTTCGTGTTTATTTGTTATTCATTTATTTTTGAATTTTCTTTCTTGTTTTTCTTTGGAGTAAACGTCTGTGTGAAATAAAATGCCTAAAATTAAATCCTTCAGTAATGTTTTTTTTTACTAAAAATCAGTTAAGCCATATGCCTTTGAAATTTTAACTAATGACCTCCCCGAAAGATTGACCACGAGCCGCCACTGTATGGAACCAACTTGTTTTGATTAATACTTATAATACTTAAAGGTTTATGACTTTAGGGTATGTGCATATGTTTGTTGTTAGAGAAAGAAAAAAATGATGATTTATTAATAGGGTAAAAGTGCAGAAAATATTGGGTTAATCACTAGTTTTGAGAGGTCATAAGGTTTTAAAAAATAAAATAAAAAATGCATTAGGATCAAATTAAGAAATTATATTGAATCTCCAAACGAGAAAACTTTTTCAAAAAAATAACTTTGCTAAAAATCTCAAAACATACATCACAATTATAATAACAGACTTTACAGGAAAGGTAAATCGTTAAATTATCAAAGCATACATTTTCTTTTGCACCACATTTTAGGCAATCATTTAACTTGATGTTATTAAAAAAAAATGTTAGTCAAGTACAACTACTTTTACTTCCAGTACTTTTATTTACTTCAGTTACTTTGGTTTACTTCAATTACTTTTTGAATTACTTGAAAAAGCAAGTACATTTTAATGAGTACTTGTACTTGAAGTACTATTTAAGAGTACTTTAACAGGGTAACCTTGTAGATCTATCTATGTATTATAGATAGAACCTTGTAGATGCAGACATATTAAATTTCACAAAATGAAAAAAAGAGAACCTTTTATTTTAGTTGTTTTATAAATTTGATAAATATTTTAATGTTTTGCTTACCTGTGGTACTAATTTATTTGTAATAACATCAATATAATCGATGTCGAAAAACCGATTGATAAAGGAAGCTGTCGCATACCTCAAACAGTACCTCAATTCGTTTAAAAATTCCTTGTTTTCTGTAAATTCTTCGTACCAAGAAGAAATGAAATTTGACAGGATTCTGTTATAAAACTACAAAAAAACCTATATCAGAGCTTTAAAAAAATAAATAAATCAAATAGGTTCTGGATTTTCCTTTTAAAAGGTCGTAGATACCTCTCACTGCCAACAGAAAAATATTAAACAACTTACATGTTCAACAGCATCATTTAGCTCTTTATTAACAAAAACATTCTTCCAGGGTACAACACTCTTACCAATTTGATGCCTTTGACACGTAAGATCATCACAAACGCTACAGGACGCTTTAAGTTTTCTTTTAACTGTAGCCCGTAGACTGTATAGTCCGACAAGCTTTTCAAGATAGGATGTAACATATAGTTGGTACCTTACCAAAAAGAATGAGGTAATATAGCCTAGTATATAGCAGGAGAGCACTAATACTCCCGAGACAGGACTAAAATTAAAAAAAAAACATTGTATTGTGGGGCTGATAAGTAAAAAAAACTGAATCTAATTACCTTAGTATAAAACATAAAAATACAGAGAACAGTACCACGAGTGAAGCTGAGAATCTTACGTATTTATCACTTGAAATAAGACTAAAAACCTCCAAAATATTGTTATAAATCATTATTTTAAAACTTTTTAACCCATGAGTATCACAAATGTTTACATTTATAAGCCTGTTAGTGCTGGGCGATGTTCATCGATGTTTTCAAAAGATCGATGTTTAGTTATCGAATATTCGATGTTTTGACATCGATGTCAACTGATCCAACATCGATGAATACCGATCGATGTTAATTCGATGTCAAAGTAGGTATGTAGGTATGACAATGTAAAGTGAGGACTGTCGTTAGGCAAATACAGAGTTAACAATGTATTTTGTGTAGTAAAAGACCCAGCGAAAATTAGGGAGCATTGATGTCATGGATGTAATCCTAAACCTCACACCCCTTGACATATTCGTCAAGGAGGTTGTTTTGACGGTTATGTTGCGCCTCCGCACTGTCTGTTGGTATAATGCCCGACGTAGGAGTTGGCGTTTGTAGAGTGAGGCGATGGGATCGCTTCCACTGCTGCAGGCGTAAGTGGACTCCATTGAGCCATGTTTTGTTTTTAACAAACCCTACAAAATTGACGTCAAAGGAGAATCGAACACAAACGTGGCAGTTTTAATTAATATCTACACAGACGGTTCGAAAACAAAAGAAGGTACGGGATGTGGAATTTATTAGATTTCTTAACTTAAACATCAAATGGGCTATGGGTGAGTTGGCCAGCGTGCTCCATACTGAGCTTACAGGCATAACCATAGCTGCAAAAGAAATAAGCAGTAGAAACATTACTGGTAAAGACGTGCTTATTCATACGGATTGCAGACATACACTACTAGCCCTAAGGAGACCACGCTACACAACTTAGCAATTGTTAAAAGTTAACAACGGTTTAGAATGTTTAACAAAATGTCAGATTTTGACAGGTTGCCTTCTAAATCATTGAATAACACTGACAATGACGTTTTGTTAAACAGTCTAAACCGTTATTAACTTTTAACAATTGCTAAGTCCATTGCTAAATTTAACAACGCGATCATCACTCGGCCGTTAATTTTGCAAATATTTATTAAAACAAATAATAGCGATAAATTGGCTCAAAGAGAACTCCGCAGAATTAACCCCCGGATGCACGTTCTAGACAAAAAAAACATTTTATCGAACCTATCAAAAATTTTAGCAAACATCCAGTCTAGCGAGAAAAAAGTGTCCCCTTCTCCCCTTTATGGCCCCTTGATAAGGTCGGACCTTACACAATGGGGCTTAATGCTATTATTTATTTATGGTGGCAAAAGTCAACGGTATTTCTTTAATTTTATTTTACCTCGTCGGCGTTCAGTCTATTTTATATTTTTTTACGTATCAAACATTTTGATAAGCGTAGCGGAAAATAGCGGAATTTTGTGTAACTTGTAGAGGTGTAACAAACCGTATGTATTCGGTACTGAGTAACGGGTGCGCCATCTAGTACCGAGTAACAAAACGTTACACACGAATGCATTTCGTTACTCGCATGCATTTCGTTACTCGCATTTTTCGTATTATACTGTTCACGCAAGTACAGTTGATGCGTGTTTTAACGTTTGCTGATCGTATGTTTTAATTCCAGGACGCAATCTTTTGGTGAATTTAAAAACGTATTAAACGTTTATTAAAGGTATTTGTGTAGACAAAGTTTAAAATTTGAACAGAAAAAAGGTATGAAAGTATTTTTTACAAATTAGAAATATGTATGTTTTTGTTTTTTATTACCGCGTATTTTCACGTTTTGTTTTGTTCTTATCTTAAACGCTCTAATGGCATTTAATTGTTTCTTGCTGTTAATTTTTAAGTATTATTAATTGTTCATATCTCATATATTATTATTTACACTTATTTTTTTAATTTTACAGTTTAATTTTCTTGCTACAATGGATAAGAAAAGAAGATTTTATTTTTAAATATAAACCAGAAATTCCTGACATAAAATGTTTCTATTTAATTATGATTTTTTATTGATATGGCGCGACGAGCAAGTCGCAGATGTTAAATGTTAATGCTTGCCCATAACAATTGCGGCGCTTTAGGTTCAATTTCATTTTACGAAAAAAGATTTTCTTTGTTGTTTTAGTTTTGTTTGAAATGTTTTTATTTTATTTTTACGTTTATTTTAATTCTAAGAACAAAATATTTTTTTTGTTGTTTTTATTTTGTTTAAAACATGGTTTATTTCATTTTTTGTGATTAATTTCATTCTAACCAAAACTATTTTAATGTTGACTTATTAATAGAATGTTGTGTAAATTTCATTGATAATAAATAACTTTCGACATCTATTTGTTGCTTGAATATAACATAAGATCACGATTAAAATTTTCAAAATATAAATCCATTCAAATTTGGTGATTCCGTCAACAGTTTACTTGTAGTTATACACTTTACTTATTAAATCAAACTAATTTAAGAATAACAAACACAATTCTGGTTTAAAATATGAACAAGTGAAAAAATACACCTTACGCAGCTTGGTATGTAATGCATTAGCATGTTTTCACACCGCGACGTCATACTGTACGCATACGCAATACGACTCGATTCGTTCCTCTAACATAACATAGCATGTTATGAGGTATCAGAAGTACCGAGTAACGTAACGATACGATAGTAACGAGTACTAATTGATATAGTAACGAATACATACGGGTACGCTCTTTTTCGTTACTTTTACACCTCTAGTAACTTGTAAAGCAAGCCGCGGCAACACTGATGTTAACGATGAAACATTTACAATCTTCTAATCCTTACTTCTACATGAAAATTTCTGTCAACTTTACTTTATTATATCACAATTACTGTCTGAAAGTCTGAATATTTTTTATTTTATTTTATGGGGTAACCGAGGTTACCCCTCCCGAGAAATTTAAAAGAAAATCGTAAACATCTGGACATTAAAGCCCAATGTTAACATTAAAGGAGTTTAATTTGCCTTCTAAACAAAAAATATTATTTTCTTCTGGTTGTATTTGGTTACTAGCGCCATCTTTACGTTATATTCTAAATTAAACACTTCCTTTTAGACTTTATGGATCCCAACTCATTCAATCTAGAATGCATCTTATGTAAATACATTCTGATTTCAGCAAAAAGGTAGATATAATACATTTTTTATACGACTGCTTTAGAAAATGGGGTTTTGCACACGCTAAACAAGCTTTGAAAATTGTATTTTGCGCACAATGTGTGCAAGGAAAATATGTTTTTTTTGCACACGGTTCTGTCTTTCAATATGATTTATTATGGTTTTTTATTGTTATGTCAAAAATATAGAAAACTCAAAGTAGGCTTTATTCCATAGCAACCGTCATAGTTTTCTTGTTTTGTTGATTAGATACCAATTTAGATACAAAAAATTTTGATTTCGCGAAAAATGTCCGATTCTGAAGAAATTCTAAAAAAGGTTTAACTCGTCAAACCTACTTCCAACAAAGTCAAGAGATCGATATGAAGCCGAGTTACATCGATTTATGAAGTGGAGACAAGCAAATAACGTACAAACGTTTTCCGAAAATGTTATGTTGGTGTACTTTGAAGAGCTGTCGAACAAATACAAGTCTTCAACATTATGGAGCACCTTTTCCATGCTAAAATCACCCTGAGGGCAAACCAAAATACGGATATTGGGAAATACCAGAAGTTGCAGGCCCTAATAAAAAGAAATCAGAAAACTATGTGCCAAAGAGTCCAAAATTCTTAGGAGAATGATTTTTGCCGCTTCCTAAAGAACGCTTCAGACGAGAAATATTTGCTAATCAAGGTAGGCATCACAGTTATTTTATTTATTTTATGGTGTCATTTTTTATAGTGAGAAGGTTTAGTAGGCAGGTTACCCAATTCTGTTTTTAAATAGTGCTAGTTTCATAAAGTACTTACTTAAAATGAATAAAACTAAAACTTATCGGTATTTTTTCTTGTTTCAGGCAGTGGTGGAGTCGGACTCTCTGGGGCATGCCGAAGAGAAGAATTGTGCTTCTTAAAAAGAAAATATGACGGATTTTAAGCAGCGCAATGTTAATTAAACTAGAGAATACCAAAACGAAGATGCCGAGATCATTTACAGTGTCAGGAAGTCTTCTACACCATCTTAAAAAAGTATTCTGCCCTTCGACCTCCACTCCTGCAAACAGATCGTTTTTTTCTTAATTATCAAAATGGAAAATGCACTCCCAAAACATTGGAATTAACAAATTGGCGGTATGGCAAAAGACATCGCCAAATTTTTGATGTTGGAAACTCCAGAAGCCTATACCGGGCATTGCTTTAGGCGGTCGTCAGCCACAATATTGGTGAATTCTGGATCAGATTTGCTGGCTCTGAAGCGCCATGGTGGATGGAAATCCAGCTCAGTCGCCGAAAGTTATATAGATGACTCGCTTAGTAATAAAATGGATGTTTCAGAGAGGATCTTCTTTGTCGTCTGTTGCGGCACAGCCACAACAGCAATTGAGTAATGAAGTGCCGCAAGAAAACTGCAATATGCCGACGACAGAGAACTGTATAAGGCAGTGCGAAAATGTTGTCTCCATCGTTAAAGTCGATCAACAATGCGACGATTCCTGCAGAAGTAACATTAAATTAATATTTTAAAATAGTTGTGAAGTTTCCTGTTTCTAAATTATAGTCTGTAGTTTCTTGTTTTCATTATTTTTGTTTTGCGTTTGTTTTTAAAATAAAAATTTACACAAAAATGTTTTTTTTTATTTGCAGTCGTATAAAAAGTATCGTAAAAACTCTTAGAAATTCTTTGCACACTCGCGAGACTTTGGACCTCGACTTCGTCTCGGTCCATCAATTTGTCTCGCCGTGTGCAAAGAGTCGTTTTCAAACCTTGTTGTTTAATATACTATTTAAATCAGAAAAGAGGTAATAAACGTCTTTAATTGTCAAAAATGACTTTGTTTTTCGTTTATTGAGATTAAGTAACAACAATGTTGTATATCAATTATTTATTTTGACATTCCTTTTCTCGAACTCTTTCGAAACAGTGACAAACCTATAAGTTACCATTAAGGGCAACAAGGACATGTGATCAGGTTTCTTATATTTTTACAGAATCCAACTCCATGCGTTTCGTTCAAAAAGGACAAACATTTTAATTAAGATTGGCATTCTACTGCACGATGATGCTCAACCTCATAATGCCCAATTGACTAAAATGTCCTTAAGTCCTTGTTTAAACAAAGCATCAGGCGGCACCACATCAAAGTCCGAAGTTTGTGCGTGAGTGCCATCGCGCCAACCAAAAACATTCTGTAAAAGTGACATTATCAATTCCTACACTATGACAAAAAGCTCATAGAATTAGAGGTGGGAATACGCTGATATACGCTCTAATAATACAGAAATTATTCCTCATTGTACCTAGTTCAATAAAAGTGACAACCTTATTCAGGCTCATATAACCCTCTTCGTATTTTCAATAAAATGACTTGAATGAATAACAAATTTTCCACTTTGTTATAAAACACATAGGTATATGTCCGAAAGTTCTATCAAAACAATATCTTTTGTAATAAAACACATATATGCCCGAAAGTTTCATCAAAACAATTTTTTCTGCTAAAAATATATGTTGCTTACCTGGCACCTATATGGGATTTCATCGACCATAAAATGTATGTATCAGAAATGAATGCAGTGTTGCTAAATCATTCGATATTTTTCATGAAACATATATAATTGATCCTACAGACCCGAGACCGTTATTTCGACTTAAAATGGTAGGATTCAATATATTGGACTAAAAAAAGGCCATATTTTTTCAAATTTAGTAATTAAACACGTAGAATAGTATAGGCCATATGTCAAAGTGTTCAATATTAGGAGAGGGGTATTTTCCGCCCACCAATCAGCACGCAGAGCAGGCCATACCTCTCGTTGACCAATCAAGCACGTGGAACGATGAAGAAAGAATATACTGCTTTCTTCTGTCTCTCTGGCACGATTGTTCGCACGGTCGAGCGGCAAGGCTGCCTCGTGGTTGTGCTATTTACATTTAATTGCTTAGTGCAGGAGATCAAGTATAGATGGCGATATAAGTGTTAGATAGTTGAATGAGAACAGAAAGAAGGAAGGAGAAATAGTGTACACTATTTTACGTAAGCCAGGCAGTACGCACTTTCAATTAATAATTTTTTGTGTGGTTCAATATTATCAGGTCAATATGTTACGAAATTTAACCTTTTGGGCTGTCAGCTTAACAAAGACAATAATCTTTTTAGAGTTTCGTGTCATGCGCATTGCCGATTTCTGAATCCTGAAATGTTCGATTTAAATCGTGACACTTCTTCAACAACGAATTAGGCATTGTTTCTTTCCTTTTTTCTATTTTCTTTGAATTATTTTACAAAAATGACAAAACGTTATAACCACGTCCAATCGGGTACCATTTCTATAGAAACATTCTTTCACACCTGGTTTTATAGTCTAGATATTCTAGGGATAAAGGAACCAACATAAGGTTAGGTTCGATGCCTCTCCTGGTGCTTCATTGGAAGCTGCTAGAGCTAGCTAAACCTTTTAACTGGGGCTGTAAACATACCTGTAAATGATCAGGTTCAAGACAGGTTCTCTACAGCTTAACGGTGGATAAGAAAGGGCATTCCCTTTGTAAAAGTAGGATCATGAATAGCGAATGGTTCTTCTTTGGATGAAATCAAACATGTTACGAATTGTGGAAGACGTCATTTTCCCAAATATTAGAACAATAATCCTGCAGGGTTTAATTTCAGTGGCACCATATTATAGATTAAAATAGATTAGAAGAGCTTTTCGAAGCTGCGGTGGCTAAGAATATAATGTGTCTGTAACAAATATGTTTTTTTTAATAACACCTACAAGTTAATGACTGTTTGTTCTAAGGGATGAGACTTTTTCGTAACACAACCTGACTGTGCTTTTGAGTATTAAACTTGACATTTTGGTGACCCAATCAATACTAACAGAAGGCCTATAGAAAGAGATATTTGCATCACTGCGCTTATTTTCAAGTCAGGCTTAAAGACTGGCTTAAAACTAAATATTATAATAAAAAGTACCAATACCATTATGACAAAAGTTATGGATGAAATTAGTCATGAAAAGGGATAAAAACGTTAATGTGAAAAAAAATAGAGTGGTTCCCTGGGTACTGAGGCCTGGTGAACCTCAGCGTTAATTAGATAAAGAAAGAAAACTGAAGAACAATAATACAATTTAGGTGGAAGACCGGAGGGAGGGTTTAAAAACGAATCAAAAACCTTAGTCCCAAAAACAACGATGGGATTACCAAAAGGGCTCAAAAGAATTTTTTTCAATAATGTGAACCAAATGATTCTTTTTTTGATAAATCCTTTTTTTTCTATCCTTTAAAATATTGGGTTTTCAAGGCTTTAAAATTTTACAAATTGGTTTAAAATTTTTCTTTTTTTTCAAGGCAACTAAAAAGAGTAAATTCCCCTAATTAAAACCAAATTGAGTCCCCTTTTTGGAGATATTTTTAATTTTTAGACCAAGTTAGCTTTTATAACGGGATTTAAACACCACGGTTTTCATTAATTTGATGATGTATTCTTTTTAGTATTAAAATTTTTTCAACAATTTGTTGACCCCTATTTTGGCGGTTCGAAAGAAAAGGTAAGATCCCAACTTAGGTTTGTATTTTCAAAATATAAAAAAAACCCCCCCCCCTGACCGTCAGGGTCCCTATTTCTCCCAAAATAGAATAATTAAAGTTTCATGTTTCTATTTTCCTAGGTTATATCAAAATATGGGTAAAATCCGAAAAAAATTTTCCCTCCCGTTGATGGCCATAAAGGATCGCTCTCGAGGATTTTATTGCAGTCGGAGATAATCGATATGTCTAGTCATTTTCTTATATCTTGAAACATACTATAACAACTATAAATATTATTTATTACGTGGGTCCTACTGTATTAGATTTTCGGAGAATCCAAAACTCATGTTACATAATAATATAATAATATGATAATATAATAATATAATAACGTCATAATAATATAAAAATACATTATTATAAGGATATTAATAATATTATCATGTGCGATTATCCTCTATACCGGAAAATTTAACTGAATAACTTGGCAACGCTGTTCCGAGTTTTCTGATTGTTTTTCCACCGGCCCGAAAATACAATTCAGTAGTTCTCGTGCTCTCACAGAGGGTTAAAGTGGCCCCCGTCTTTCCGCCCCTTGGGGGGTTGATACTCGTTCCCCCCAAACATGGGGAATGGAATGAATAAGGTACGAATTTAGTGGTTTGATTATTTTGACAAAACGCACGTTTATGAGCAGCACATGGCATGGCTTAAGAAAGTTATTATTTGAGCTTTTTCTTGTGCCACAGGAATTTTCTTTTAAAGTTTTCTTTTGTTCTTTACTTTCGTTTCTTTTTCTAAAGATTTGTTGTTACCAAAGTTAAGACATAAAGAAAATTGCTTAAAGAGTAAATGATACCTAATGTTTTCCTTGTCTGTTACTTTTACAAGATAAAATTTGGGAATGTTGGGAAAACTAGACAAAAGATAACCTTGAAAAAAGGTTTTTAGTGTTTTCTGGCGGTATTTATTTTTTTTTTGTCTTATATGAGCCGTTTCAAAAGTAAAAAAGCTATGGCTGATTCTGCATCTACAAATAGTAAACTTGCATTTGAAATTTAGATACAAAAAAATGTTTTTAAAAAACAGAGAATGTTTGGAGCTTTTAATAATTAGTATCATTATTTGAGCTCTTTATTCACAAATTTTATAACATTTTAAGTTAACACAACGCTTTGCTTGACAATAATGCTCTATAGTGTAAGACGAATATACCGGGTGGTGCGTCGCCGAGCGGAACATAGGAAATCCCATGTTAATTTTAAGGGGGTTAATTATTGGCTCCCCTGTACATTTTACAGAGAAAATGCAAATAACTTTTTAAAGAGACCAATCTGACAAACCCTAGTGCCAAGTTTCAAAAATTTTAATAAGCGAATATTAAATTATTCAATTAAATGTAATTGCAAAATTACCAAATTTTCGGTTCAGGTAAAACCTGGTGGTGTCTGTTTACCAGCCACCAGCAAACAATTGTTATAAGGCTTTGTCAATTCTGACGTACAGCCAATACAAGCATGTTTTTTTTTTCGTTTATCAATCTTATAACCATTACATTCAAAGTAAAAGACATGTTAACATTATTTTTATCAAACCTTTTATTTAATATAACAATTAGTTAACAATAACAATTATTCTATCGATCATTAAAGGAAAATAATTTTATCATACTAGAATTTGATTAAACCAATAGCACTATCTAAAATATTTTCAATTTATTTTCCCATCAAGCCTATCTGGTCCATTTCAACCATTAAACGTATTGTCAGTAAATTCGAGTCCAAAGCCATCGCAATAAAAAATTGTAAGAGTTTAACTTATAAGGTCGAAAATAGACCCGAAAAAAGAGAGAACTGAACTCTTAATATTTTATTAGGCGTGGAAAAACAAAATGAAATAAAATACAATAACTTTTTTAAAATAATAGAGAATTACATAAAAACATTAATTAATGAAATGTTCAAATAACCCCATTAACAGCTAAACAATATCCCAACCGATCATAAAATTAATTTCTAACGTTGCTAAGTTGATATTACATTCTACACTTTTATAAATGACACTTTTTAAGTGACCCCACAGAAAGAAGTCAATCGTTGAAAGATCAGGTGACCTGGCTGGCCAAAGTATCCGGTACCGTGGACCAATAATATTGCCGTTAAAAGCATTTTCCAGGTACTCTCTAACCATACGGGCATTATGGGCGGGGCAACCAACCATTTGGTACCAGATCATTTGATCTTCCCGAACAACTTCTTCCAAGGCGGGTCCAATTTGATTTTGAAATAAGTCCAAATAGGCTGTCAGGTTATAGTCTATCAAAAAGGGTCCAATGATATGGTGTCCGAGAATTCCCACGAATACTCGTACATTTGTTTTTTGGGGATATTGTGTCCGAGTATGAACAAAGCGATGTTCATTTTCTTGGCTCCAATACCGGCAATTCTGAACATTTGGTTCATTGTTGAGGGTGAATGTACATTCATCGGTAAAACAAATATTTCTTAAAAAATTCCTATCGTTATTTGCTCTTTCCATCGTGTCAAAACAAAGAGCCATTCTTCGCTCTTCATGTCCTTTCTGCAGCTCTTGATGTTTTCCAATTTATACGAATGATATTCGTGTTTTTTCAAAGTGCGCAATACCGTTGTATGATGTTTATTTACCTCTTGCCCAACATCCCTCGTACTAACCATTTTGTTTTCCTCCACACTCAGTAGAATAGTAAGATCTCTGTTCTCTCTTTCTTCGGTTCTATTTTTGATATCCTGAATTGAACATTTACAGTTATTTATTACGGTGCCTTTGGACTCGAACTTACTGTCAATACGTTTAATAGTTGAAATGGATGGAATCGGCTTGGTGGGGAAATAAACTGAAAACATTTCAGATACTGCTCTAAAACTGTTTCCGCATAATGCCACTTAATTATGGATACTTTTTCGTCAATTGAATAATTCATATTTTTTTCAAATACCGACTGTCACTTATTAATTGACACTTTTCCTCATGTCAGGGACAATATTCATTTTACTGGTGTCTGTTTGGTTTAACCTGAACCGAAAATTTGGTAATTTTGCAATTACATTTAATTGAATAATTCAAGATTCGCTTATTAAAATTTTTGAAACTTGTCAGAGGGCTTGTCAGATTGGTCTCTTCAAAAAGTTATCCCACATTTTTTCTGTAAAATGTACAGGGGAGCCAATAATTGACCCCCTTAAAATTTACAAGGGATTTCCTATGTTTCGCTCGGCGACGCATCACCCGTTATGGTGTTTCTTGTTAATATATTGTTTTTTTAATATAAACGCTTCGTCTGGGAGAGAACTATCTATAGTCCTTTACAGTATTTACTAGAGCATGTCACATTCTCTACCACACAAGCAAAATTTATTAGTCTTAACTTAAATCTGTTTATTTTCGTTTGCGAATGACACAAGCAAAAACAAATATATTAAAAAAACTCCTCATTGGTAAATTTGCAACCATGGTTAGCTACTTTTTAAACCAATGCGATATATTTTTGTTCAGTTGTTATTCTCAAACAAAAATTAACATATTTTTAGATATAACTGGTTGTCCAATAGGTTTTGTCGTTCAATAAAAGATGGCGCTATTAGGTTCCTCATTTTATTTTTCTTAAAATGGCAGTTTTTTTATGAACACGTGTAAAGTTTTAGAAAGATCTGTCAACTTATATGTATATTTACAATGGAAAAAAACTAACATCGAGCAATTTTTATTATTGTGTAGCACAAAACAAATTTATGAACAATTGGTAAAAATGTATGTGGACTCTGGATTTTTAATGAGAATAGTTTGCTGAATTAAAACCAAGTCGTACAAGTCTTGAAGACGATTTACGTAAAGACGTTAAAAAAGTACATCAACACCAGAAATCGTAGCAAAAATACAGGATACGATTTTGGAAGATCACCGATTAACTGAGACTGATCTAGTAAAAGCTCTATGAATTTTACTAGAAAGTGTGAGCAATATATTTTCTGAAGTTTTAAGTTTCAGAAAGCTATGTGCAAAATAAATACCGCATTTCCCAACAATGGAACAAAAACACACTCAAATGCTTTCTCAGCAACATTTTGAGTGTTTTTGAAAGGATTAAAAGGATTTTGCGCATTGTTTTATCACTATGGTTAAAGCTCGGTTCTACCACCATTATCCTTAATCAAAACAAAAGGCTGAGGAGTGGTGTGAACCTAGTACCGAAGCGAGTTAGGGTCCAGAAATCGGCTAAGGAGGTAATAGCAACACTTTCTTTGGGATGCAAAAGTAATTTTGTTTATGGACTACCTTCAAAGCGGTAACCAATAAACCCAGACCGTATTATGGAAGGTTATTTTGACAGTTTTCCGGATTCTTACTTCAGGAATGATTTCCATACATTAAAAAATTACTAGATCAAGTGTATTTACATTCAGGAAGATTATATTTAATAATAAAATGCATATCAAACCATAAAATCGTGTTATTTTTATCGAACGGTCTACTCACACACATCAGTGACGTCTCAGTCTCGGTCCGTGAAGTTGTACCAGCCCTCCCGAAAGTAAACATTGTTGGTTTATTTATAAATGAACAAAATCAACACGTTGATAGATGTCAGGCACAATCACGTCAGACTTGTTTCAGAATCCGTTCCGCACTAACGTAAATTCAAGTAGAACGATGTCACCTGCAAAACGAAGCATTTTTTTCCAAAATTTCTCAGCTTTCCAATTCGAACCACCTCATCTTGCTAGGGAGCCCGAAAGGGTCAGAAAATCGTGATTATGTAAGACGACTACCCAGTTCGAGCTGATATGCCGCATCCTAGCTCTACATACTTGGGAAAAACTTATAAACACTTTATTTTTTATTAATGGGTAATTTTTCTAATTTTTTTCAAATACTACTAAAAAAAGGTTTTCCGAATTTTCAGATGAAATGAGGAATTTTCCGATGGTTTCCTATATTTTCAGACCTAAAATACACATTGACAACACCCGTAGACCTGTAAAAAAATGTCCTTATATTTTTTTTCCCTGCTCGGATCCCCGTTTAGCTAGTATGCCGAATCCTAGCCCAAACGGTGTACCGCTGGCGATTTTCCCCCATTTCGAGAACCTTCCGTGATCGCAGCGATCCAAACGTCCCAAATTTGGAAAGTTAAGAAAATTTGCGACTACACGATTCGAACACATACCCGCATCTTACGCTATACATACATCAAAAATATTATTAGAAAACAAATTCGACCCAACGAATATTTTCTCGTTATTTTCAGGTCAAATAATAGGACAAGACTGTTGTCTAAAAAACTTCATATAATACTTCCAACTTTTATTCCAAGTCTCTTATTCCGCATCCTAGTTAGGCAAAAAACCGGAAAAATGCAAAAGTTCGGTAATACGTAAGCATAGGGGATGATAAAAAATATGTGTTCCAAAGGTGCAACCTTGGCCCAAAAAACCCTTCTATTTTAAAAATTTGGGCTTTTTTTATCTGAACTTAAACCCAAAAATCTGTTAATTATTATTTTTTTATTATTTTTTTGTTTAAAATTTTTTTCCGTTTCTCATTTTATGCATGGCTTGTTTTCCCCTTTTATTTTTTTGATCTTTATCATCCAAAGCTATCTTAATTAGTGCTCTGTAAAATGAGCCATTTTGCATAATACTGCATGTCTTGCTACTACCACTACCTACTGACGACTGACAGGCTTGTTACCTGTCTGAATAGGCATCACTGATGTACCTTGGAAATCACGGAGATGGAACTGATACGGTACTGAGACGTCACTGACGTATGTGAATAGAGCTTAAAAGTTATTAAACGAGTATACATTTTAGGTCTGTTTGTTATTCAGAAATATTTTACACTTTTTGAACACACCTAGAGTGTAAAATAGTGTACACTATTTTTGAATAATAAACAGACCTTTTATTAACAAATTTTTAAAATCACTTAACCTATAAAAACCTTACAATAAGTTAATATTGAATACTGAGTAAAATAAATTTTAAAAATGCGTAATATTTGTCATTTTCTTATTCTTTTAGTGATGGTAATTTTCGGATAAGTTCAAGTAGCCAGAAAAAAAAAACATGGATCAGGGTATGAGTAAGGCAAGTTAATTAGTTACACCGTACAATCAAAATATTTCCGCAAAAATTTTGCACAAAACTACTTGGATACTAAATTAATCTCATATATTTTTTTTATAAGCACTCTTTAACTCGTCTTACTCTTGCACTGATTTATGTTTCGTTTCTTAGTTTCCACACATATTTTAAGTCTACATGAAGAGGACTTTAGGAATAGATGTCGTTAAATAAAAAAAAAATGTATTTTGGAAAACATGTTAGGTTTTTCCAATCGTTACTGTTGAAGGTAAAAAATTACATTCGTTAAAAATATCATTTGTCAAAAATTATATCTGTTAAAATTGCATCTTTAAACATGATAAATCCAAATAATATTTGTCAAAAATTTAATAAAAACAATAATTGATAAATTCTGAAGTATTTGGAGAAAGTTATACACAGCTGACAGTAAATAATCCTTCAGAAAAGATCAAGGGCAGATCTTTTTTTATGTATTCCTCTTACCTTTCGTTAAAATATATTAGACTTAATCAGAGCATGATGCGCCCCTAAACAAACTTTCTATTTACTAACTTTCACCTTAACTTTGTTTTTGGCTTCCCAGTTTTCTTTTTAATAGATGTACATCATTTATTGTTGATGGCTACTCTTCTAGCTTTTAAGTTACTGCTAGGGTACCGGCATCAACTTTATTACTTCTTCACGTCAACGATCTTTTCTTATCCACAATCTTCTTCTTCTTCCCTGGGAGCCGTCTTGATTCACTACCGGAGGCAGCGCAGCCTCTTGGGCTTTTTGTGCCTAATCTCCCATTATCATTTATATCAATGTTCCCATTAGTCTCGTTCCTTCCACAAGTCTGTATAACTCCGAGACTGGTTGGTTGATATATTACTGTGGGCTCATTTTCGGCTGCCCAAATAATGCCTATCTTTTGTGATTCAATGCTTCACATTCGCACAGGATATGGTAGGCTGTTTCTTCCCCCTCGTCGCACATTCTGCAACTTGGGTCCCCAATGTATGAGCCTATCTTGTGTAGGTGTCCTCTTAGGCTATCGCCCTGTTAGCAACCCTCCTACTTTGTCTGAGTAGTTCTTCCTTCGTTTTTTTGGATGGGCTCCTTATGAAGCTTTTTCCATGTCTAATTCTACTGAAGTTTTCCCAGTATTCCTCGTATTTGTTTCGGATCCATTCCCTGGTTTGCCCTCGTGCTGTGGATTTGGTCACTCCAAGGGCAGGTTCTGGTCCAAAGTATGGTGTGGATGATCCCTTTCTCCTAAAGCTCATCCGCTTTTCGTTGCCTTCTATTCCCGAATGTCCTGGTACCCACAAGAGAGTTACTCTGTTGCGTTCTACCAAGACTTCCAGTTCTTTGGCATTCCCATGTCAGCTTGGACGTTACCTTGGGGTTTACTAGTGCCCCCAGTGACGCTTGGCTGTCTGTTATTATGCAGATCCGCTTATTTTTATAAGCTCTCCTGTTATTTTCTTTTGCACAGTGCAGTAAAGCATATATTTCCGTTTAAAATACAGAACTGTGTGTTCCTGTGGAATGGAGAATTTGTGAATCCTTATTTCACTGTACACGCCCGCTCAGTTCCCTGCTCGGTTTTGGAACCATCCGTATACCAGATGATGTCTCCAACCGTGCCGGGAAGATCGGGTTGCTGCACTCACTTCGATCTGGAATTTTTACCTCGAAGTTTTTGTTAAATGAGTATTGGTGAATCATCTGGTCTGTTCTCTCATCCAGGATGTTGCCGCCAACCTCACTTTTTTTGTTGTTATGTCCCAAACTAGCGTAGACACCAGTTGGTTTTAGTAGCAGTCGGAAGTAGCTCATTTTTGCCTCTCCCATCACTAGGGGGTTAAGTGGTGGAAGGTCTAAGAGACACTCCATGGCTGCTCTTGGGGTTGTTTTAATTGCTCCTGTTATAGCTAAGCAAGCAAGTCTCTGTACCTTGGCCAGTTCTGTAACAGCAGTTCTTTGTCGCATTTTTGTCCACCATACCAGTGATGCGTATGTTATCATAGGCCTTACCACCATGGTGTATAACCAATAAACCATGTTTTGTTTAAGGCCCTATGTTCTCCCATGAGCGCGTCTGATTAACATAAGAGTCATCTCCGCTTTCTTTCTTATTTTCTGAAGATGTTGGTTCCAGGTAAGTTTAGAGTCCAGGATGACAGCCAAATATTTTACCTCTCCCACAATCTTGATTGTTTCACCTCGTAGGGTCAGAGGACCTAAGCCCTCTAGATTCTCCTTTTGGTGAAGGTAATTATGGCCGATTTATAAGGGTTTATGTTTAATCCCTCCTTTCTCGTCCATCTGGTAACTGCGTTTAAGGCCTGTTGCATTTTATCCCTAACAGTGTTGTTAAATTTTCCTTGGGCCACAATGACTAGATCGTCTGCGTACCCCAATGTTCGGTGCCCTTCAAGTTAAAGGACATTTAGTAGGTCGTCCATGACAAGGTTCCATAGCAGTGGGGACAGAACTCCCCCTTGCGGACATTCTCGCTTAACCCGAGCTACAAGAGTATCTTCAAGAATTGAAGTATATACTGATCTGCTCTTAAGCATGCAGTCTATCCATCTGCAGCTTGTTGCGTCGATCCCTCTGCGCCTCAACGCGTTTGAGATAGATGTAAGGGACGTGTTGTCAAACGCTCCTTCTATATCTAGGAAGGCACACATTAGTACCTCCTCGTATTTAAGAGCATATTCGGCCTTTTCTACAAGCTCATGTAATGCTGTTTCTGTGGACTTACCTGCTGTGTATGCATGTATGTCCTTGTGTAGAGGTCTGTTCGTAAGTGCATTCTTCCTGATGTGCCTATCCAGCAACTTCTCTAGGGTCTTTAGCACGAACGACATCAGACTTATAGACCGAGCGCTCGCGGCAGAAAAAAGAGACCGATTTTTTACAGGCTGTCTTTGATACGGGTGATATTTAAAGCCACAAGCTATAGATAGATGCACCTATTAATTTCCGCAACATGTTACTTCATATATAAACATTAACTTTAATTAGCAAAAAAATGAAGCTTCTTAAATCAACTTTTTACAGTCTGCCAATTGTTGAAGCATAAGGCTAGATTGCCAAATCCACAAAAAAGTTGCAGGCAGACGGTTTTCTCCAGTACAAGAGTAAAGCATACTAATTCTAGTTTGCAAAAAAATCGTGTAACTAAAAACACTTTTTTACAGTCTGCCAAGCACAATTTAGACTAATGTGTGCATGAGATTGACGAATTTTCACAAGGCAGACTGTTTCCCGATTTTTAAAAATTTATATATAAAAGTTATTTAACAAATTTTTTACAGTATTTCAGAACAATTTTTTACAGTGTAAAAGGTATTTAAATATAAACTTAACAATTATTCACAATATTGAATAAAACAAATGGCAGCCTAATACGATGTGTAGATATAACTGCAAAACTATTTTTAATATGCAACATAAAAGTAAGACTTTTAACGATTTTTTACAGTCGGACATTGTATCCTAACAATGTTTAGTTAGTAAATAAACAAACTATTGAATGACAGACGATTTATGATGGTACATCTAGCGTTAATTGAAACTTTGAATATTATAAAATCGCGAGGTAGGCAGGTAACGGATAGGGTCAGGTAAAGTTAGGTGCACTACGATGTTCTTTGCATGCATCATGATGCACATAACCCTACCTGACCCCGGTCAATCATTCATCACCTGACGATGGCGTCCTAACGCCACTTGACCCCGGTCAATCCCGACTTCTTCTGTGTAATTAAAATTTACGCATAATAGTTTTAGACTAAAATACTGAGGTTTTCTGAGTAATTACAATTCACGCACATTACGTAAGTGGGATTCTGGAAGTTTATTTCTTAACATCAATATTTTTCAAAATTAATTTTTAACATATTATTTTTGTATAACATCTAAAAACGAAATAACTGTTTTGTGTGTAAAATATTCATAAATTTACACACAAAAAAGCTTCAAGTTTACCCAATAATTCTGCAAATATTCCTCCACACATCTGATGTAAAAAATATATAATAATAATAAAAATGAAAAAAAAAATAATATTATTATTAAACATACCTAAATAAATATTTAAATTTATTTAAGAAGTATTATAAAGATTATTAAATAAAAAAAAAAAAAAGGTATGGAGTGGAATCGAACCCCGAACCTCCGCAGGTTTCTGCTGTTTGCTTTTACAAAATAGTTGGCCATGGTAAAAGTACCTGACAGAATTTGTAAAATATTGCAAAAAAATCAGACAAAAACAATGGATAATATAAGAAAATCTCATTAAAACAGCTTCGAAAGCTAATATATCACAAGTAGGCGCAAGTAGGCAAACAAGCAGGTGACGTCGTTATAAACTCGACCAATCAGGAGCGTTTTGTGCTATGTGACAAACGTTTAAAAAATACATTTTTATGTACGGATTTTTAAATAAATAAATTATTATTTTCAACTTAAGTTAATAAATAACCATTTTTAATCTACCTTTACAAATCGTCTGCCATTCAATAGTTTGTGTATTTATTACCTAAACATTTTTTAAAACCAATGGCAGACTGTAAAAAATTGTTAACCATTATAAGTTTTTTTACAAGTTTAACTTCGTCTGCCTATACTTTAAACTTCGTGAATGAGTGTGCTAATAATTTAATATGAAATATTTATTGTAAAAGTTGTTATTTAGCCAATAGGCAGACTGTAAAAAATTGTTCTGAAATACTGTGAAAAATTTGTTAATTAACTTTTGTCATCAATTTTTAAATATCGAGAAACAGTCTGCCTTGTGAAAATTCGTCAATCTCATGCACACATTAGTCTAAATTGTGCTTGGCAGACTGTAAAAAGTGTTTTTAGTTACACGATTTTTGCGAACTAGCATTAGAATACTTTATTCTTGTACTGGAGAAACCGTCTGCCTGCAACTTTTTTGTGGATTTGGCAATCTAGCCTTATGCTTCAACAATTGGCAGACTGTAAAAAGTTGATTTAAAAAGCTTCTTTTTTTTCTAATTAAAGTTAATGTTTATATATGAAGTAACACGTTGCGGAACTTAATAGGTGCATCTATCTATAACTTGTGGCTAGAAATATCACCCGTATCAAAGGCAGTCTGTAAAAAATCGGTCTCTTTTTTCTGCCGCGAGCGCTCGGTCTAGTATTGGTCTTAAAGCTTTTGCCCCATCCTGTCCGGTTTTCCCAGGTTTGGGGATGAATGCTACTCTGATTAGCCTTCAGGTTGTTGGTATATAGCCCAGAGCTAGACTGCCTCTTAAAAGTAGACACAGTCCATGTAGTAAAAGCTCTGGTCCTTTCTGGAGCATAACTGGATAAATGCCATCCGTTCCTGACGATTTATACGGTTCGAATGAGTTTATCGCCCATTTAATTTTGTCTACGTTTATCACTGATTTTGCTAGCTGCCAGTCCTCCCTAGAGCAGTAGCCTGGCCTTCCTAGGTCTGAACTTTTGCAGTCTTCCAGTGACATGTTGGTTATTATGCATCCCGGGAAGTGCATTCTGAGTAGTTTTCTCATGGTCTCATTTGCCGTTCTTGTGTGATCCCCTGTGGGTTTCTTTAAAGTAAATATTTGTGATTGAGGTTTTTTGAAAGAATCTTATGGAGTCTGGCTGCCTCATGAGTTCCTTTGATTTCCTCATAGTGCCTTCTCCATGAATCTCTTTTAGCTTTCCTGAATGCCTTGTTGTATTCGGTAAGGGCCTTCTTGTATGATTCCCTATCCGATGATGCCCTGTTGTATTCTCTCTTTGCCCTCTTTTTCAGTTTGGTGAGTTCCCCGTTCTACCAGGGCGCATTTCTCGAGTTTGTTTGGTTACGTTGCAGTATATATTTTTCTCTTATAAGTTCTAATGAAAATTTAATTGTTAGGCTTTTTTGCCCAAAGTAAAATAAATAAATAAATAATATCAAATGATAAAGTGAAGACTGAAATTGTGATTACGAGGTTAACTTACTTTTTCTTGTAATAAAAAAAATAAAAAATGTGTGTCAAATCACTGAAGACAATGTCCCAATAATTTGCTTATACAAGGGTAAACATTTTCTTTTGCGTCAGGCAACTCGTGATAAATATGAAAGCGTCTGAATGCAGTAAATTTTGTCACTAGTGGGAGGGACAATATCTTCTATTTCTTGGCATCATAGTGTCCATGTTGTTTAATTCAGTTTGCAGTTTAATAATACCATCTTAACTTTGCTTGTGGTTAGTTCTGGCTAGTAGTAACCTTGCAAAAATATTTGCATTTTGCTTGAAATTACGTAAGCCGATGGGCTAATAACAAATATGTGTTCTAAAGGTGCGCCTTTTTGAAGCAATCCTTGGCAAAAACCATTCTATTTTTAGAATGGACTTTTATCACTAAAGTTATCTAATATCTGTTAATTATTATTTTCTATTATTTAATTTGTTCTACAGTGTCATAAATTCTCCTTCCGTTTCTCATTTCATTCATGCCTTGTTTACCCTTTTCGTTTCTTGATCTTTATCATCCAAAGCTATCTCAATTAGCGCTCTGTAAAATGAGCCATTTTTTATAATACTGCATACCCTGCTACTAAGGGTTATGTATATCGTGCCTGCTACTACAACTATCTACCGACGACTGACCGACCTGTCACCTGTCTGAATAGACATCACTGATGTACTCCGGAAATCACGAAGATGGAATTGTTACGGTACTGAGACGCCACTGACGTGTGTGAATAGACCTTAAAATTTGTTGAATTAGTATACATTTTAGGCCTGTTTGTTATTAATAATGTTAATATTTTACACTTTTTGTATACACCTAGTTCTAAAATACACTTCGATAAGAGCACTTACGTAAAAAAGTGTAAATTAGTGTACCACTATTTCTGAATAACAGCCTTTATGGCATTTAGCATAAGAATATTGTTAAGTAAAAAAATTCAAGTGGCTACGGTTCTTAGAGAATCATAGATAATTTTGCGAAATTTCGAATTTGACAATAAAATTTAACCAAATTTACAAAAAAAAAAAAAAATAGAAGATCTGCTTTTGAAAGTTCCATTTTTTCCTGAGGGGGGAAGCATCCGAAAAATCAACTTTTTTTCCAAATTTAATATGAAAATCTTTTTACCAAAGTGTTTCCTTGATTATCTGGTATATATTTGGTGTGGGTCCCATGTCTCACGTGTTCGATAAAAAAAATTGAAAATCCTAGGGCCATCATTGAGCAGTAACTAGTTAGTTCTGTTTACTTCTTACCAAAACTATCAGAACAAAAACTTAGAACTAGTTCTGGTAAGTTTTGGTTAGTAGTAACCAGAACTAACCAAAAAGAAGAGGTACGGCCAACGTACATAAGAATACACCTAATGCAAAATTTAACTAACGGTTTTTTTATGTATTAATTAATATTAATATTAAAATAATAAGGTAATTGTCTAGAAAGTGGCCGCAACTCCGATTTTGACCAAATTTGGCATACAGGGGTTTTTTGGGACGCTGATCACGAATCTAAAAAAAATATTTGGCGGAAACGTTTCGTTTTTGAGATATTCATCATCAAACTTGAAAATCAAACTAACCTCATTTGCACTATATTCCCCCTTCTTTTTGTACACAATTCTTGATTTTTACCCTAAAGTGGCACACAATATTTAATAAACACCTTTTAAAAACTTCTTTTATGTGTGTTTTACACCTTTTCTTTATTAAATTGCCAAGTATCACTTTCAAACGGGGCGGCCATGCTTGCTTAAAAATTCCCTATTGTATACCTGGTTGCGGCGTTTGAAAGTGAATTTTTACAATTAAATAAAAAATAGGTATAAAATAAATATAAAAACAAGTTTTTAAAAGGTATTTATCAACAATTTAGTGTAAAAATCAAGAATTCGGTACAAAAAGAAGAAGGAATAGTGTAAATGAGGTTAGTTTGATTTTCAAGTTTGATGATGGATCTTGAAAACAAAACGTTTCCGCCAAAAGGTTTTCAGATTCGTATCAGCGCAAACCCCCTATACCAAATTTGGTCAAAATCCGGGTTCATTTAAGACTATTTAAAAATTTAATATTAATAAAATAATAAATTAAAAACATGGCATTTAAGTTTAATTTTAATAGTAAATATTGCCCTCAAAATGGGAATGTTCAATATCAGCACTAGATTTTATAACGCTGGGAGAATGTAGAACCCTTTGGGCAAATGTTGGAACTTTCTTTTTGATTGAAATATTTTTCTAAA
>JAHBCN010002544.1:0-5000 GCA_019359885.1 Listronotus oregonensis
CCCCTGTGAAACTAATTTGTTAATTTGAAATTGGTGTTGCAGGGATGGCCTGTTGGTCAACCTTTTTACAATTTTTTTTTTTTGTTAAAGTATCGATTTATGTTAAATAAAAAATTAAATCAAATTTTAACTGTCTTATTTTGAAAAATGGGGTCTTCATTAATGTCTTCCCCGTGCCAAAAATGTTGGGTTGCCTATTCAGAGGTTACAAAATTTAATAAAATATCCTAGAAATACTCATTGGCGCCTGTTTTAAAATCGATTTTAAATGTCAAAAATTTTTTTTTTTAAGGTTAGAAAATTTACCATTTATCTTTTTTTAATAATTGTAATTTAACCGTTATTACGTTTTTTTGGATAATTTTTGTATGCATTTAGTTTAATCTCTTGTTTGTCAATAATTTAGTTTGCTAGATTTGGGTAGAAAAAATGTTAGTCAAGGCTCATGCACGGGTATTTTTTGGAGAAAATGGTTTAAAGGGGGGGTTTTTTTATTTGATTCGTATCGACGTCTAAAAACTTTGTAAAAAATTGTTTTGGAATAGAAAAATTTATTTCTGCTTAAAAAATGTTTTTTAAGGTTGCAGTTATAAAAAAATGTTTGGGTAAATAATGAGGAAAGGAAATTTGATACTCGGGGTTTAAGGTGGCGACATCCGAATTGACATTGGAAAGGGTCTCGGGTACCTGGTGCGCGCTGAGGATAGTGTAAACTTTAAACGGGAATTTTACCACATTTAGACTTGCAGGTTTGTTGTAAAACTTTGAAGATGACGTTTACCCTTTTAACCCAACCCCCCAAAATTTTCGTGTTCGCCCCAAAAACCCTGAGTCTTCAGTTTTTTCATTTTTACATTTAAATTTTTTTTTAATTGCAAATTTTTTAAAAGTTTTTGGCACAAATGAAATTATTCTTTCCCATTAGTTAAATTTTTCCCAAAGTTTCTATATTTCCGAATTGAATGCGGAACCCTTTTCCCCAAAACCCAAAAAAATACCTCTCTTTTTAATTCATGATTTTTTGTTTTTTTTCATTTATTCTTTTTTTCTTTTGGGATCTCTATGTTTTTTTTTTAAAATTTTTTATAAAAATTTGTATTTAAAAATTAATTTCTTTATCATTTTTTTTCATAAGGCAAATCGACAAAAAAGTCTAAGAATAATCATCTGTGTTTAAAATTGTGCAGGTGGAAAATGTTTTATAAAAGTTTCACTTTATACGTGTGTACACTAATACACACATGTTATTTCATAATTAAAAATTTCATTTATAAACTAATTGATATTAAATCCTCACTGTTTCTTAACGTTTTTTTTGGTTTAATATTCAACGTATAACTTTTTAAATTTTTTAAAATTAATATTGTTTTTTTTATTCACCTTATAACTGACTTTAACAAAATAAAAAATGACCTTGTGTAAATTTTTTAAAAAAATCCTTTATTTTGAGACTATCCCAAATTTTACTTAATTATTTAATGATTGATTGCTTAAAGTGTTTTATTTTATAAATAAAAAAGAAAGAAATAATGGATTTTACGATAGTTATTTTAATTAACTTTAATTTTTTTGCTCTAAACAAAGGGGCCCTGATCGACAAAAGACATTTAAGTAATTAAAAGGTATAATTAACAAAATTTATTCAACACTACGTAACCCTTATAAATAATTAGATTTCGGTAATGTTTTATTATTTTAACATAATTAAAAACAAAAAACATATCGACCCAAAAACCGACATTTACCTTTTAATTATAACTACTAACAGGGGCTCTGGGCCCTTTTGGCTATCTATCCTGGGCAAAAATAAAATTTTCCCCGAAATTAATTTGGAGAAAAAGGGGTATTGAATTAAGTTAAAGTTAAATAAATTTCAAATACAAAATACACACAATTTAAAAACTTTAAAAAAAATTAAAAAAAAATTTTACGAACTTCTAACTCATTTAGTCAAGGCGCTAAAGTTTTTTGAACCATTTAAATTGTTTAAAAACTATTTAACCAATGAATTATTGACCCTTTTTGGGATTATTGCCTTAATTTATTGTATTTAAATCATTATACATATTTTTCTAACCTTTAGAATTACAAGGAAAAATACATATAACAATAGTGGAAAAAAATTAACCGCTTCAACTAAAATAAAAAATTTTTTGCTAGGAATTTTTTTCATATTAGGCACAATTCGGCGTAACAGAGACGGGGCCGCGCCGCGATCGATTTTAAAACTTTTTATAAATTTATAATATAGTTATTTTCCTAACAAATGCGAAAAGTGATCTTTGCCCACCCGGCTGCCGTTACACGAACGACGCGCAGCGGAGTTTGGGTAAGCAGCCAAACAAAAAAAATTACTTTCCGCAAGTGTTAGAACAATTTCTACAAGTGAGATTTAAAAATTCGTTAATAAATAATATTTTACCTTATTTTAATGTTTTAAAATAATAAAAAGGTTTTAAACCTAATTTTTTTACCTCAAAAAAAAAAATATTATTTTTTTTGGGGATTGAGAGATCAACATCGATGTTTTGGGTCGATATCCACGATATCACCTAGCCAGCATCGGTGGTGACGTCAAAAGAGTTTGATCTTGGCAGACAAATTCGCAAACTGAGGGAGTCCTTTAGTTTAGTCGTTAAATCATGCTTATACAGGTTGGTCCAGTGTAGTAGAAACATAGGCAGGACTGATGAATTTTTACTGCCGCTTCGATCGATAAATATCCCCAAGCATGATTCATTAACCGAACGAGATCTCAGTTTGTATATGCTTTCGGATGGATGTGTTGCATGGTTTAAGGCGCTTGAAAATTACGAAGAATAAATTTATGCGGTCAATCTGTTGAAAAAACAGTTGATATTAATACCGTTATTTATAAATATAAAATTTAAAAACCAACAGCTTTATTTATCAGTTCATTAATTCCAAACAAAAAAAAAAATTAATTTTTCTAAACCCAAAACTATTTCTAAAATTTAAATAGTACGCAATAAAAAAAATAAAATATATAAAATATATATATATATATATATATATATATATATATATATATATATATATATATATATATATTTTTATTTTATATAATTTTATATATATATATATATATATATATATATATATATATATATATATATATATATATATATATATATATATATATATATATATATATATATATATATATATATATATATATATATATATGGAGGGGGGAAGTCTTCCACCAGTTAAAAAAAAAAGGTAAAAAATTTTTCTTGGGTATGGTCGGGAAGGGCAAATTTAAAAATTGAAACACTTCTTAGTTTAACGAGCTTTAAAAATATTTATTTCCTTCTTCAGGTCTACAATAGGAAAAAAAAAAAATAAAAAAAAAAAGCAAATCATTCTCAATTTTAGGTATATTACAACTAAATGCATTTTTAAATTGGTAACATCAACAACACTGAATTTTACAATAAAAGTAACGGATATTAAAGTTTTAAAAAATTCCCCTTTTAAATTTTTTCTTAGTTCTAAGTAACATTTTAAAATATTATAATTGTTTTTAAATGTAAATTTTTTAAGAAGGATGGATTTCTATCCCTTTATTCGTTTCAGGGTTTTTTTTTATTTTAAAATTTTTTTTTTAATTTTTTTTTTTTGGAATCGTAAAAGGGCCCCGGGCATATCTAGGTTAAATTAAATTTTTTAACAACTGGAAGATATTTTTACTTATGACTGAATGTTTTTAATTGCAAAGTTGAAAAATTAGTAATGGTAAAAAATTTTTTAAAAGTAAATATGTAGTGTCTTAATGATCAGAATTTATCTCTCACAAAGAGCATGTGTGTTGACGTGTATGTCTTTGTGGGGGGGGTATCCCCTTATCTTCACCAAGGGTAAGTTTTGTGTGTGTGGGGCATTTTATGGGTATGTGGTAAACCCTTATCTGTCACCTAAGGGTTAGTGTGTTTATGGGTGTATATGTTGGTGTATTGCCCCCCTTATCTGTCACCTAAGGGTTAGTGTTTGTATGTGTGAGTGTGTGTGTGTGTGTGGGGGGCACGTGTGCCAGAAAACACAAATTATGATTATGATGATGTTTTGTCTATTCCGTTTTATGTTTTATTATTTACTTACAGCCCTTCGCCCATAGCATTCCATACACTTACCCTAGAGTTATTTTAGGTATGTAGCAAAAAATTTAACAAAAAAAAAAAAACAAAAAAAAAAGGGGAAGGCCATCATTTTTAAGGGGGTTCAACTGAACAAAAAGGTGGTTACTTAAAAAGAAATGTTGGTTAAAAAGGAATGTTGGTTATAAAAAAAAAACCAGAATAAAAAAAACAAAAAACTACAGAATAAAAATTTTTTTTTCTGTGTTTTTTTCTGGTTTCTCTTCTTTTTCCCTTCCCTTTCAACCCATTTGGGTTTTTAATTTTCCTTTTTTTTTTTTCTTTGTTAACCATGCCCGGAACCCCAAAATTAATTTTGGCAGGGGGGAGAAAAAAAAAATAAACTAAAAACTGTTTAATTTGTTTTTTCCCCTCCCCACAACCCCCACACCCCCCGGGGGGTTTATGCACCCAAAGGGTAATTTTACCATCCGCACCCCCCAAACCCCCGGTGACAATGGGGCCCCACTTTATGCTCCAGTGGGGATCCCTGTCACCCTATTTCTGTTTAAAATTTTTTTTTTTAATTTGGGAACCCATTCAGTCTTAAAAAAATTTTCCGTTAAGTTTAAAAAAAACAGCCGAAACTCATTCAAAAAAAAAAAAAAAACCTGTTAAAAAAACCCCAAAAAAAAAAGGAGAAAAAACCCCCCTTGCTATCTTTCTTTAAAACATATAATATTTTAAAAAATAAAAAAAAATTAAAAATTTTTTAAAAAAAATTTTCTTTTGAAAAATTAGGGGTTTTTTTACCAAAAATTAAAATTTAAAAATTTCCAAAAAAATTTTTTGTATTTTTTTCCGGACCTGAAAGAAGGAAATTTTCCCCGTTAAACAAAGGTT
>JAHBCN010002544.1:10000-30000 GCA_019359885.1 Listronotus oregonensis
CACTCATTCTAAAAAATTTCAAGTAACTGAAAATGAATTAAGTTTTGGGTGAGGTTTTTTAAAAATTGTTATTAGATTTCAAATTTCTCAATAAGATTCTTGCGATATCCAGTACCCTGAAAAATATCATTGATTTAATAAATGCTGCTAAAGCTTTTATCAGTAAATACCAGTAAAATCTGTATAATATAGTTATGCGTTTTGATTATGGTTCAATCTGTAGTAATAAAACCTTGACCAAAAACGTGTTATATTTTTAAAAAAAGTTGAAAGGGTCAATGGTCAAGTATATTGCTGGCGTTTTTAAAAAGGAGAATCATTTTATTTATCACATTTTTTTTCTTGTAAGCAAATAAATCTACGTTAACAAAAAAAAAAAAATATAACTAAAGCGCAATAAATTTGTGCACGAGATGTTGTAAATCTATATAATTTTGGCCAAAGCTGCTTAAACATTTTGACAGCTAGTTCTATGCTAAGTAATCCTAATTTCATCAGCAGTTAATTTACATTAATTTATTTCACCATTTTTTGCCCCTTCGGCCCCCCGTGCCTGTGACAACTCGTCATATTTGTGAGACTCCCTGCCCCCTAGTCCCCCTAGTGTGACGTTACATATTTTGAAATTTTACATCTAACAATAATCAAAACAGTTATTCATTTTTTTTTATTTTATTTTCATTAAAAATATTATTTAACATCAAATCAAATATTTTAAATAACTTTGATTTTTACATGTGATGTCACAAAGCTGATGACCCCCCATGCCCCTTGTCACACAATATCGCAATCCTCTACACTCCTTCCCCCCCGTATAATGTAACGTAATTTATGGATAACCCCTAACTGGTAAAACCAAAAAATTATGTTTTTCACACAAATATGTAATCGTTTAAAAAATAACCTAAAATATTTTGTACCAGTAGTTACATAGAATAATCAAAGATAGAAAATGTTTTAAAAAGGTATGCTATAAATAATTACAAGTAATAGTATTAATTACTAATTAAAGCTTCCAAATTTAAGGCAAAGAAATCAATTTTTAGTAGAGTATATCTGGAATGCATATTTATTTTCTTCGTTATTATTTAACTAACCCTCTAATAAAATATTCCATGGACACCTGTACTGTACCGAATTGCAGTTATGGCATTCATGCAGACTAAATAGTTCCATCACTAAATATTTTATACAGGAAACCACAAGTATTATCTTTTTTTCATATATTTTTTATCTGTGGTCAATAATGAAAAGAGGTATTTTTTAATACAAGCTTAAATATCTGGATGTTCGGTAAGACATCTGCCGAAGTAGGTTCCACCGTTTAAATACTAAAGGAATTAAGGACGAAAGAATTGAATAATTTGAAATTTCTCTAAATGGATTTTAAACAAGGAGTGCTGGATTTTTACTATTTGTCCGCAGATATAGGTTATGTTTGGACGTCACCCGTTTGCCCATTTTACCCAGAAGGTAGATTTATTTTATTAATTTTTGTTAAATATTCAACTTTTAAAAACTATTTTGGATATGTACTTACTATTAGAACTGTAATGTATAACATTTTAAAATATTAAGACTTTAATCAACTTGTAAACAAAACAAACAGGCAAACGGATTACGTCACAAATACTGAATTGACATTTAAATTGGCGTATATGGGCTTAAATGGGATCGAGCACTCCTTGTTAAGTTTATTACCCTTGGATTTTAAATACAATTTATAGAAATCATAAGACTAGTTTGCCACTGGGTAAGAGAAGGAAGCCTTGGGATTGGGATCTTTATTAAAGTTCTTCTGTGAATGGCAAAAAGAATGCTAATTACTGTGTGAGAAGCTCCCTGACATGGGGACAGTATTGTACCATAAATTTGCGTAGAGTCTCATTTTAAATAGATAAGAAACAACTAAATTTAATTGTGATCGGTTTTTCTCTTTTGAATTAATCGCTCAAGTACTCATTACAATAAATTTTATCGGTTTTTTAATAATCGAGTACTCAAGTACTTTTTCACTCAACCTATCCCAAACTCTTATAGCGATGTACCATTAAGATACCGATATTCTTTTGCAGATTTGGCTTTTCAACAGGCCTCTAAAAAGAACTACGATATTCCTTAGCGCCTATGTAATAAAATTGGTGACTTGCAGTGGCAACACTACAAACATTATTTCATTTGTCAACTGTCATTGCGTTGATTTAGTCGATTTAGTTTTGTACATAGCGATGTAATGTGTTTTATCTTGTTCCAAGTTTATCTTTTTGCAAAATTAATAGTTCTTAAATATTTGGGGTAATATTTTGCATATCTGTGCAGTCCAGTGCAGTCTCACCAACCCAAAAAAAAATTCTTCTTGACTGGTCTCGCATAAGTGTACCATTTTAAATTCGTAGTAAGTATTTTAGTTCTTTTTTGACATCAATTAATTTTTAGGGACTTGCATTTTTCACTAGGAAAAAAAATATGTTTTGCATCACTCCTTACCTTATAATCCAACCTTTAAAAACCAGTAATGTAACTCTCCCTGTTACTACCTGATTCTCTCAGTGACCTCGAGTCGATCGGTACCCAGAAATGTACCGTGGAATCGTCAGTGCAGTAGAAGCCGTGCAAGCCATAGATAAAAAACAATAAATAAGAAAGTCGAAGCGATAAGTGTTTATAGTCTATTAACGTACTCGAGATAGTGCGAGTAAAAAAGGAAGGCTCCGCCTACAGGGATATGAATATTTTGATTGGCTGCCTTTTATGGCTTTTTTCTGTCTGTATCAAGAAGATAATAATGTATAGTTATGAATATATATTATTTAAGGTAATAAGTCATAATTTTCAATTAAGTTAGGACAATGATTTTTCTGCATGGCACATAAATTTTGCCGTACTTATTATTTGAGAGAGAATAGTTTTAACTTTTTGTATAAACAATAGATATATATATATATATATATATATATATATATATATATATATATATATATATATATATATATATATATATATATATATATATATATATATATGTGTGTATGTATATATAATATGTCATAACCACATTGTGTAAATTCGGCCGTTTTATAAAATGGCTAATACTTATAAAACGCGGCCATATTCTGAAATAATCATTTAGTTTAAATTATTTTATAATACGGCTAGTGCTTTTGGCCATTTTATAAACTGGTCGATCAAATAGGAGACACATTCTCAAATAGATGATTTTGATAAAGAAAATTTACAATTTAAGAAGGAAAACCTAACGACAACTAACCAGAACTAGATAATAGTTTGGAAGTTGTTGTTTACTTGGGTTAAACCACGTAATATACATTTATTCCCACTCAAATATGATGCATTGGGGACCGTAAACAACAACTTCCAAACTATTACCTAGTTCTGGTTAGTTTTTGGTTAGTTGTCGTTAGGTTTTCCTTCTTAAATTGTAATTTTTTTATCCTTATCATCTATTTGAGAATGTATTTAGTCATTATAAAATGGCTAATATTAAAAAAACAGCGGAATTTACTATGTGGCTACGACATATATATATATATATATATATATATATATATATATATATATATATATATATATATATATATATATATATATATATATATATATATATATATATATATATATATATATATATATGTATATATCTATAAAACAATATTATGGGTGGAAGTAGGTAGTTGTTGGGTGGTAAAAATGTGTAATGGAATACTAAAATACTACTTTGGTGTATTCCTGTTAGAGAATCAAATTTAAAGATTATAAGTAATATCGCAAGCAACGTAATGACAGTCTTTCAACCTTAATATCTATTATATGTCCACTAGGCATGCATCACTTGAATAATTAAACCTATGAGTAATGACCCGCGAGTAATGAACTATTACTCACCGGTAAAATAATAGGTGTTATCATCTATTCAAAAATAGTGAATAATGAACATGTTATTAAACGTCGCGTCGTGGAAAAAATATTTAATTAAACCGAACATTTAAATCTCTGTAAAAGTATTATATTAATTTCACTTTTATTTTATTTATGGTTGGATGGAGCCTTAATAAACGAAACATATCTTTTTATCATTAATATAAACTAAACCGATTGCTAATCGATTGATTTTTTAAAAACTAATAACAAGCTTTAATATTTGTTTTCACTTTTAAAATTCCGAATAAGTATTAGGCACATCGTACATTATGTATTTCCCGTTTTTTTTACTAAATTAAAAGTAAAAGATGAAATCGGCAAAAACACAGGTAATTAAAACATACATTCTGTCACTTCATAAAAATACTTTTTCCAACCATTTTATAATTATTCAAACTTTCAAGTATCAAATTTAGCGTACGCCTATGGTCGAGGCTAGAAATTCCCTCTTCAAGGTCCCTGGGCCGATTGCGTTAAAACGGTGAAATTTGACGGAAGTTATGTTACTTGTTTTTATGTATACTTTGCTTTAAACGTGCGACTTCTTTCTTTCCCGCGCGCTTAATCGCACAGCCAAGCGGCAAGGCTACCTCTATAGGTATATGCTCGAAGAACCCAACCTAAATTTTTGTAATTGCTTTTCTTAAGGGATGAAAGTATTTTTGTTTGAATTTTTTCTGTAAAATATTAATAAACAATTCGAGCCCTTATTCTAGTGTGTTTGATGATAGTATAGTTTTTGTTTTATTTTATACAACCAGGGGTATTTGATGTACTGGCTTAAAAGGTACAGCTCCTGGGACCAAGACATTTATAAGACTAATTAGGAGTAGCAAAAAATACATAGAAACTTAAACTTATGAACCTCTTTTTCAAGTTATCAATAACCGCTAACGAGGGTATACTTCCTATGAGACCAAAATATTTGTTTTGTGCAAATTTACGCTCGTATTTAAGATGACAATTAGGCTGGGTTCTGAATTATTAGCTTATATTTTAGATATAACATTTTAGTGAAAAATATGTCCATGCGACAGGTAAATATTTTTGATATTTCTGAGTGCGGAAATGTTATCAAAAATGTGAGCGTGTCACACCGGCTTTAGAAAGAAGTATGGATGAGTGATTAAAAAAATGTACCAGTTTAAAGAAGCCACGCTATTTAAATTGACAACTTTAATTGTGTCTATTAGATAAATGTATAATGATTGGTCCATGTTATTAAAATAATATTTATTAAAATATCAAAACAATAACGAAAATAAATTGGAAAATGGCTTACAACTCAAATACGTCCTATTTGTTTATCATATACCTTTCTCTTACAGATAGGTAACTGAAAAAATCTTCATAAACGTAATGTCAATTAAATATGAAAAACAGTAAAAAATAAAGTTAAGCTTACTCAATGTGCTTATAACAATAAAATTATTAGAGAATAGTAAAAAAGCGTTTGACAATATCTATCAAACTGTAAATCTCACACGGCCCAATTTATTAAAAAAAAAATGGGTTAAATAATAGTTAATAAAATATAAAGACTGTGAATAACTTATTAAAACTATAATATTTTTTAGAATCTGGTTGTTACCACCTTGTATACAAATAATTCTTGGTAATCGTAAAATAATAATAACAGTCACGTTCATTAAAATTTGTTACATAACTATAACCCTGATTAAAAAAATAAATATGATATAACTTCGCAAATCGTCCAAATTAAATTACCACCAAATAACCTTGTAGCTGTATATCAAAATAATCTTTTGTTTTTAAATGTAATAATTTTTAAAATATATAGGTAGAAAATATAATGTTTGTAATTGTTTATGATAATATTTTAACCTAAATTACAAAAAAAATAAGAAGATTTTTTTCCGTTTGCCCATGTAACAAGTGTTTACATAATGCTACATAGCATATCCCTAAGGCAGCATACACACTGATGCAACGCAACTGACACGACCGACTTAAGCAACTAGTTGCATCAGTCTGACCCATAACCCATAACGATTTCCTAGAAGCATTCACACTTCCCGACGCGAATTTTTAAAATTAATTATTTGGCGTGAAATCTATAAACTACCATTGTAGACATCGCGTAGATATTTTGTTTTGTCAAAAATTTCGTGTAAAAATTTCATGTCTGTTTGTCTGTTCCAAAATGGACCCTTTCTCTTACAAAAATACCAAAAAATAATAACATTCTCGTTTTCTGACGACTTCATTTTGACTAAATTATAGTCGCATCCATTGTATGTGGATGTGAAGACATCCATCTCATGCAACCAGTTGCTTGAGTCGGTCGTGTGAGTTGCGTTGCATGAATGCGTAAGTTGTCTAAGGAACCGTGCAGGGAGGGCGTAGTGGTCGTATATTCGGAGCCCTAGTAAAGACCTTACGTCCGTTGAAAGTATCGTGTTTTTATTACGGATTTTGCGAATGCAGATTTTTTGCAGATTTTTTAAACACCCACATTTGCATATTTTGTTTTTTTTTTCACAAAAAACTATATGGATGAAAGTAAAAAAATTAAGAATAGTATTTATATAATAATTCTTTTACCTATCTAATTACCTAGAGTTGAATTTAAAAATTGGAGCATTGTATTTAATAAAAAGCAATATTGCCGCCTTCTCGGGTCAAATCTGTCCCCAAAATTCGTAAATTAATTTGCGTTGCTGAACAATTGTTTCCCTGAAAACCTAATAACCGAAATATTCATAGGGTTCATACGTTAAGGGATCTAAATATGTAATGATTATTTACCGTAAACAAATATACACAATAACAAATGCGTGGAGTCGGAACTTGTCACCAAACGAAATCTTTGGTCTATTGGTCAACGATTAGTGTGGACAGCACCCTTGTGGGCCCAAACCCCAAATTTTCCCTTCTTGTAGAGCAACTTGTGCGACATCCGTATCCGCATGAAATTCCGCATAGATATTACAGATGCGAAAGCGAATGCGGATGTCCAAATTAATGCGGAAGTTCCGCAATTGCGGATGCGGATACGCATATTCGCAACATCTCTGGTTTTATTGCTTGCGCATTCTAAAGGCGAATGGTCCTACTATGGCTCCCGAAAGTGGTATTTTTAAAAAAAAGGTTATGACTTTATTGCTCGTGTGCAATTCACGGCCAAACCCCGTTTGGGCCCAAACAGACCTAAAGAAAAAAAGTTTATTTTCAGAAATTAACGCCATTTTAGAGTGGGACAATGCGGAGCTTTTCCCAATATGGAAACCCCCATATATTTTCTAAACCAGGGTTAAGGGTGTAAGTAATGCCAATACACACACAAAAATACCTTGAAAACTCCAAACGTTAATGAAGTAAGACAAAAAGACTCGTTTATATTCAACACCTGCAATTTGCCTATAACCTACATAATATCCAAAAAGTATAAAAAAAAAAAGAAAATTTTAAGTCCTGCCCTACATGCGGGTACCCAAAGTATATTGAGTTTTATGACTAACAGTAGCATGTAAAACAAGAAGCAACGAATTATTGTGGAACGTACTGTACTATACTTGTTTTGTTCCTTTTCAGTTTATCATTATGATTGCTGTTTACGTTGATAAGCTTGTATACGCCTGTATAAATACATTACATATTAATAATTCATTGCGTGAAGAAGATAGGGACAGTAAATAATAACAAGATTAACACCATGTGTTGTATGATTTTTTTTTTAAATAATTTAATTTTCAGATATTAGCTTGTCTAAAAAATAATTAGTAGTACATTGTTCCTTAACAACATTTATAACTAGAATGCAAGGTTCTTACAGAATCGTTTCTGCAGTTAATGTTACAACACTACGTTTTATTGCAGCAATGTGCTGTAAAAATATGACTTTTTCAAATTTAAACTCCACATGTTTTCTCCATTTCCCGTTTATGCTGTTTCTGCTTAAAATTGTTTTAAGAGCACTTAATCCAGGATAATAAAGGTTTTATTGCTTCCTACCTCAGGGACTTTAAGAATTACTTTTAAATTAGGAGCTTTAATTCGCTCTTTGCAAACTTAACAATATTTTACTAAGTATTCCCTAAATTTGATATCAAAGGCTTAAACGTCCGCGTCGCATTGTTCATGCGATTTTAGTAATTGACTGGCATTTATGAAGTAAATTTACGTTTTAAATTTTTAGGCTGCTTCTTGTTTTAAAGTTTATTGTAATTTGATTTGGTTTAATGTTTGTTTTTATGGTGTTTGTGTTGAACGTCGTCAATATGGTTTATTTTTATCCTTAAAAACGCAAAATTGGTGGTCACACTATAACTTAAATGGGGTGACTTTTATATGTGAGGTTTTTTAAACATAAAGTCGTAATTATGCCTACGAAAATAGTTTAATGATGATTCTACCTAATGCGTCGCCCTTGTTACTATAATTCTTTGTCTTTTAAAAATATAAATAACCCAGTCAAGAACCTTATTAACAAACAGTCGATCAAACGAATTTTAATTTCTTTAAATAAAATCCCTATTTGTATGCGATGACATAACTAAATAATATCGAAACAGACGAACAAAGGGTTGAACTGTGATTAATAATTCACCAAACTAATTATTTATATTTGAAGTGCTTTATGTAATAGTAAAAAAAGGTAAATATACTTTTTAGGTAATCCTTTGTTTAAAAGTATTATTAACGTTTATAAAATAATCCATTAATAGCGCTCAATACTACATAGTTTTCTATTAATAAACGAGTATAGTATAGGCAACTCCAAATACACGAAATAAACATAGAGTTTATTTATAACCTTGTCATTCGAATAACAACCATTTAAACATCTGTCAGCTTGGTTGCCTAAAACCGAAATACATTCTGAAAAAAATACGAAATATTATGTTTTCCACCATTTAATGACAAAACGAACGCCGAAAAAGTATTGTACCTCACTCGGACATTAGATAGTGATTAATGATCGCAACCTTTAACAGGCTCGATAGACTCGCGCATTAAAAGTCCTCGATCATTAATCACCCTTATTAATACCCTTGTTTGTTAAATAGCTATTAATAGCATATGTGTGATTCGGTAATAAATTTTAAAGTTATGTTGATAATTACCTATCATCTTTAGGATCTAAGACAATTGGGTGTCGTCGTTTCGGCGTAGCCATTGCGGCGTCGCCAACGGCCATTTTGGAGCCAGCCATTTTGGCATTGGGGTGACCCGAAATATCTTTCAGTTTTAAAATCATTTTGCCCGCAATAAAACTCATATTTAATGTCATTTTATTACAAAGGTTTATGGGCACACTAACCAGAGCTCACCATACAACCATATGGATATTTATAGATGGCTTGCATCAGGTGTAGAAAGTTCGAAATGTGTACTTTGAGCAACTGAAATTAAAAAAATACAAGGACGCGGATTATCGCATTTCACAGCTTGTTAACAATTGATGTAAACTGGAATATTGCAAAATATCTTAGGGGACTAGCACATAATTACCACATGTAAATTCTCTCTCTCTTCCATAATCAATCCCATTTATAGTTTTGTTGAACCCTCCACTCTAGTATTCAATATCTTAAACCACCATGTAATTCTGATTTGGAAAACAAGCGCATGTCAATGCAAATATCTCTTTCACAAGACCTCAAACTTATGTTGGCGTGAGGCGCCAAAAATCTTGTTCTGTTTAATGCCTCGAAAATACAGTTATGTTCGCTGTCGCGAAAAAAGTCTGCCATTGCTCATCCGTTACATATGAGCGGCCTGCAGAACAAAGAGTCGTTTAATCTCGTCGGCGTTACTTTTGAGAATAACTTCAACAGGCACAAACACATTACATCCATAGCCTCAACAGCTTCAAAAAGCTTGGATTCCTCTTTTGAGCCAGAAAGTATTTCTCTTCTTCCAATCTGTATACTCTGTATGTATCCCAAATCAGACCCTTTTTAGAATATTGTTCTCATGTCTGGGGAATGGCGTCCCCTACAACACTTAGCATTCTGGACTTTATTCAAAGAAGAGCCGTTCGACTTATTAATTATCCCACGCTCACAGAAAAACTTCCTCTACTTGCCCACCGTCGAGCTGTAGGGAATCTGTCGAGGTTCTATAGGTATCGCGGCTTCTATCGGCTTCTGCTTAGAGGAGTTGGCCAGTATAATTCCTTCTTTGGCAGCTCCCAAGAGAGCAACACGAAGTGCAACTTTTATGCATCCTTTTACAATTCAACTAGAGAAGCCCCGAACTTCTCGCTTTCTTCGTTCCTTCATCCCTAAAGTGTTAGGACTATGGAACCTGCTGCCCGCAGAAGTTTTTCCATCTCCCAATCTCCAAATATTTAAATCCCGTGTGAACTAATTCCCTCTCACCGCACTTAAGATACCCACGGAACGTTAGTACAAAAAAACATTAAACAACTCTATACTTACAATAAAAATGTTTTATGTTATATTTGTCTTGATATATAATATTATTAAATTACATCCAACGTTGAAACACGAATAACTTCTTATATTTATAATTAGAAAATGACATATTTAAAAAAAAAATTAAATGCAACATTTTCTTTAGAGTTTAAAAAAATTCAACTTTATTGCACAAATTAAAAAAAAGCCAACCCTCACTTTTTCGTAAAAAGTGAATATGGAACAAGGCCAAGTAGTTTTATTTCAAACATAAAAAAGATTTATCCCACTGTGTAAACTATATTTTAAAAACTAGGATAAAACGTTTTACTAAAAACCTTAAAAATATTTTATAAATTCAAAAAAATGTTTTGATGTTAAAATATTTGTCTTTTATTTTATATTATTATTACAGCAACGTTTAATCACTATAGCGTTTTGTCTACAAAGTTAATAGAATGGCTTATTTCAAAAAAAGAATTTTATCCCATTAGCACAAAATTTTCTTTAAAAACCCTTTTTATAAAACATAAAACTAAAACTTTTTGCACAAAAATTGACCCATACACCTCTCCTTTTCGTAAAAAATGAATATGTAGAACAAGGCCAAGTTCAGTTTTTATTCGAAACAATAAAAAAAATATTATCCCCCTATCTGTTTTGAGTAAAACTGATATGTTAAAAATCATAGGATTTTAAAATCGTTTTACCTAAAAACCTTAAAAATTATTTTTAATAAATTCGGTTAAAAAAATGTTTCGACATGCTATAAAATATTTGCTTTTATTTTTATCACCCCTTTTTTTAAGGCGATATCGTTTATTTTATGTCACTGTTTCTAAAGTATTACACATATACGAAATTTAAAATTAATATACCACACATATCATTACCAGACAATTAAATGGTAACAAAACCAGAAATAATTCGCTTAGTAGGTGCACGGCTTCTAGAATTTTTATCAAAACATGTTTTTGCCAATATTACTACCAAGAAAAACTGAGTAGGAATGTCCATATCCCGTTATTTTTAACTAAATCAGTCATATACAATTTTAATAAAAGGTTTTGGTTTTATAAATTCTGAATGTAATCTGGTAATTTTAAAATAAGCCCTATATTAAATGTACTTACGGCTAATTTTATTGAGAAATTTTAAAAATAGCCTATTTGTTGTAATTATATTACATAATTATATTTTAAATATAATATTTGTTTAAAGTAGCAAAAAATAGTATCTGTATTTATTTAATACAAAAACTTTAGAGTTTAACAAAAACAATACAGATTAGATCAATAAATTTATGCAATACTAATATATTTTACGTTATTTACTTGACTACATATATTTCGCAGTCTTAGTTACCTTTTTTAAAGTATATAAAAATATATATTTACCTTAATTATTAAACAAATAGTGTCGAAATCATATCCCACCATTCTATCCACACTTTTATACTTCTTAACTTTTAAATTTTCCAATAAAATCACTGCATCCTCATCAGCATTCAATAATTTATCGTCCAAACTTAATCTACCGCCAAAAAAATCCGCAGTAAAATTGATAATATCCTTCATTCCTTGGTCAATTTGGAACTCCCTTAATGCCGGTATAACAGTATTATAAAAACTAAGCTCTTTCTTAAACGTCACGGCGAACATAAAAAAATTCTTAATAAAATCGTTTTTGGTAACAGTTTTTGCGACGCATTGAATGGTTTCCGTTTTTCCATTTAGGGTTTCTTTTAGGGTTATATCAATGGCTAATAAAATAGAACCGTAATTTTCACCAGGAGCTGTCAGATATTTTATATCGACGTTGGATATTTCTTTGCCCGAATTTAAAAATTTGGGTAACAACACTGACTTAAGATTCCTAATACTTTCGCACATTTTAAACAACTGGGTACATCTGCTGAAGCACAGTAATATTGTAGCTTATCAAGAGTAAAAAATAAATGAGCTTGTGTCGCGAACGTTGCGATATTAAAAATAAATCCTACCAATAAATTACTGAACATACAGAAAACGCATTGAAATAAGTGACATTATTAATGCATTTGTGGGTTTCTTCTTGAGTTAACTTTGCGTTGTCTTTGTTTCTACCAATAAATTACTAACCATACATAAAACGCATTGAAATGAATGACATTAGCATGCATTTGTAAATTCCTTCATGAGTTATGTTTGCGTTGTCTTAAACACAGTATTTCTTTTATTTTTGGTTGGTTTTTACTTTATAAAGCACTTGTGGATTTTTGAGTTAAAAATTTTTTTGTCCGCTGAATTAACAAACTCTTCTATAATGTAATTTAATTAAAAAATAATCTTTAGGTATAATTTTTCTAGTATCTGCTTAAAGTATATATATATATATATATATATATATATATATATATATATATATATATATATATATATATATATATATATATATATATATATATATATATATATATATATATATATATATATATATATATATATATATATATATATATATATAATATATATATATATATATATATATATATATATATATATATATATATATATATATATATATATATATATATATATATTTTTCAGTGGCGGCTCGTGGTAAGTATTTATGGGGGTGCACTAGCTAAAACACAAAAATACAAAACAACTGGAGGCCAACACAACGTTTTGTTGTTGAACACTGCGCCTATATGCACTATCTAACTGCTGCCTTAAATCACTTTCCCCAGAAGCTGTAACTCCAACTGAGCGATAATATGAGCCTGAGTATTCTCATTTTTTGGCAGGCAGGCTCTGGCGTTTCCGCGACTGAACAACAAGCACGAAAACAAAACAATCGGTTAGTTGTATCACATCCACAAATCCAATCATTCTTTTCAAAAAAATTTTCATTTTGAATTTTCTATTAAACTCCTAGACTTACATTTGGTGGTCTGTGTGGGGGGAAATTTCAGGTCTAGGTCTTTCAGCACTTTTTAAAATTAATTTTTTTGTTCCAAACTCAAAGAGTTAAAATTGTTTTGCAAATATTTCACCGTAAAACGGACCATTTTTAGGAAAGAACTGAAACGCACCTAAATTGTCGCAAAAGACCAAAGGTTTTATGGAGTTAAAAAGTGTGCGCCTCTTCCTATTAATATCGCATTCCCCCCCCCCCCCGCTGGCATAATCTTCCCTAGTTATGATGAAAAGTGGGGATTAACCCCGATTTATAACCCCCAAAAATTTTTTTATTGCCCTTGGGGGAAAAAAAAACAAGAAAAAAAAGTTTTTGGGTTTAAAAAATTGCAAAAAAAAATTTTATTTTTTATATTATTTTAAAAACATTATTAATAAATTTAAAAACCCATTTTTGCCATTTCTTTTTGTAAATAAACTTGACAGTTCATAAAAACAAAACATGACAATCACTCAAAATCCGACTAGATTGCCATGAGATAACCGTTATTAATTTTTTTTCGATGTTTAACTCTAAAGAATAACCCACAGAATAAAAAAGGGGTTAGAAATCCAAACCCCGTCTTTCTGAACGCAGCTATTTTCTGTCAGTACATTTGCGACAAACGCCTGGCCAATCAACTAATAAGCATATTTAAAAAAAGGCGAATGCGCTGGTAGTACTATAAATTTTTATTTCTACTTTTTTTTTTTTCCCCAATTCCAACAAAAATAAGATTTTGTTAAAATAATTACTTAACAACTGATTATTTTTTAAAAAATAAGCAGTTGTTAAAATAGGATTTTTTGCAAAATTTTATCTTTGTTAGGATTGGGTAAAATTTTAAAATGCAAAAAATAAAACAAACAAAAAATGTTATTATTAACAATATATTATAAATTAATTTGTTATAAATACAAAAATTTTGAGAAAACCAGGAAAATCTTGGGACATTTGCCCCAAATTTTCAATAAACAACAACAACATAAAATTACATTCCAAAAAAAACAGTAACAAATAAAACATAAAAATAAAACATGAAATTTTAAATAAATGAAAAATATTTCTGATAACAACATAAATTCTTATACCTGAGATAACACAGGCAAAAAAAAATATATTTTAAAATTTCCATAAAAACCCAAAAATATCACGCCTTGGGTGAGATATTCTAAAAATGTCACAGCCGGGGTTGGATGAGATCATGCTGAAAGGTTCCTATAAAACAAAGAAGCTAGGCAGTATTCGCTTATTCAAAACAGACTAAAAATACATAAAATATGATAGGGGAACTTTTGTTTTATTAAATTTAGGAAAAAAGACGAAGCAGACAGCGGCCAAAAATATATAAAAAAATTTAAATTAATGTGGTAATTGAAAAATAAACATAAATATTTATAATAAATGGTAAAAATTATTATTTTTAAAGTTAGGTTAAATATTTCATAAAATTACGTCTGAACAAAAATCTGAAAAAAGAGCTTGCAGAAAAGGTTCGAAATATTGTTGCCTAATAAATTTTCAATTTTATTCTTGTAAACATTCTCATCCAAATATTTGTAAATATCAGCATGTATTCTTTTTTACAAGATTGACTAAAGCTTCACTAGCAAATTTAAGCCTTCGTTCGCTATCAAACTCTTTAAACATTACAAATAAATGCTTGTCGGTTACCTCCACTAAAAAGGGCTACTCTGACAAGTTAAACGAAATTGAAATTTTGTAAATAAGGTATAAAATAACATTATTTAAAATTTTAATTTTAGGGTTGTCCAATGGTTCGAGAGGTAAATTTTGAAAAGAATCGAAACATTTTCTGTAACTTTTTAAAATGGAATTCATAAAGGGTGACCAAGGTGCAGCTCTATATTTTAAGCGAGAAGGTCCTCAAGATTTGCATAATTTAATTTTGAACAACGGTCCTCACAAACATACATTTTTACAATCTTTTGAGGGACTTAAAGTACTTTTAAATTTTTTCCAAGCTTCTAACGAAAAAGGATCTCGAAGAAAATAATGAAACTTTTTGTTCTTAAAATCTGTGCTTACAATTTTACTATAATAGGCGTTTCTGCAACATGGATAATTACAAGAATATTTCAGCCTACATGTTGTGTTGGTGCCATTGCGAAGATATTTACAAAGAATTTTTGGTTTAATATCGAAGAAGGCTTACTACAATATTTAAATAACATATCTTACCTATCATTTTTTCACAATAGTGTGGAAAAAATAAGAACGCAAATTTAAAACCAAAAAATACAATTTAAAACAGTCAACCCAAAGTCAACACTTACAACCCAAATACTAGAATAGAAAATGGCCGACGCAAACACAACACAACACGGGGATTTAGGGTTTAAAAAAGGGATATAAATAATTCTCACTTCTCATTGGTTAAAAAAAAATCAACGTTTCGCCATCTAGAAATTTACTACCAAGTTACTACAAAGCAAAATATGGAAAAATATAAATATCTACTTATTCCCTGGCAATATAAATTGTCAAATGTCACTTTTTCCAATATCCCCATAAGTTGGCCAGGCGTGGAATAACACTTCCCGGTCGCGGGAGGAAGGATTCCTACTTTAACGCCTCTAGCGAGATTTTAGGCAACCTAAAAGTTCCTAACCTAACCTTATTTTTATTGTTTAGTGAGCGTTTTTCCTTTCGTTGGTAATTGTTTACAAAACGGTTTTCTGCTATTTTACTATTATATGGTTAATATTTGGTATACACACCTTCTGTTATTCATTGGGAATACGAATTTACGTGCGCACAAACAAAAAATTGTGTCTGTCTGAAATATAATTGGGATAAAAAAAATGCTTTGCTTACCAGAACTAACCATGACCGACTAGAACTAAAAGCTTTTGAATTTGTCTAAAAGGTCGGTCATGGTTAGTTCTGTAGCAAAGGGCTTTTTATTTTACCCAATTATTTTCGAAAGTGAAAATGCGGAGAGCCATTTTCGTTTCGAGTTCTTCTAATGTCCGCTGGTGTGCTACAGTAGGAATCCTTCCTCCCGCGACCCGGGGAAATGGAATAACCTTTCCCCTCGAGATGCGGGTTAAATAACCCCGCTCGTTGTTAATGCTGTCTTATAAGTATCGAAAAATCTTGTGTCAGTCCGGATCGTAATTTAAAAAAACGATAAAATTAAATATCGTAATAAAAAAAATTCGTGTTTAAATTACCCCCCCAAATTTTTAAAAAGGATTTCAGATGGTATTGCAAAAGACTTATAAAAATAACTAAAATTATTACTATTAATCCTGACCAAGGGGAAATCATAACACATTTATTTAGTAATTATTAATCACTTAAATTGTTTAACACAAAAATTAAAAGTAATTTTTTTAAGCACATATATAGAGGCGGCCCCTTTCTGCTTAGCATTGGGTCAAGCGTGTGAAAGAAAAAATATTTTCCCTTTCCGTCCCAATCAGCACGCTGGGAGAAAGTAAAAGGAACTAAACTAGTTCTTCTCATCTTTCTCCCAATCATGCTATTTAGGCCGAACAGTAAGGCTTCCCAGGGACGTCCAATTTATTTGATACTAAGCTTTCAGATTACACCTACTAACGTTTGACTATGCAAATAAGCGTACTAGATAAAAATAAAATAACGGTATAACCTTTTCTCTCGCTTCGCGTGCTAATATTTGTCGACGGCTTCTCCAATATTCAAAAATTTCCCTCAACCAGCGAAGCGAAAAAAAAAAGATTGTACCCTTATCTACTTTCTCGCACGGTAGAAGGTATATGCTTACAGATTCTGAGGGTTTTCATCTTTGTATCTCCGAGCATATATCTACAAAGGCAACCCTTTCCGCTTGGGCATGCAAACAAGCCTGCGAGTAAAAAGAAAATAAGGATATAATCTTTCTCTCTGCCCGCCGGCAATATGGAAAAGTTTTTACCACCAAATTGCACCCGGGGCGGAGGTTTACCCTATTACTCTCGCCCCGCTTGTTCGCACGGCACAGCAAATATATGCTTTAAATAGACCTAGTAAGTAGCCTTTTCGCGGCCCTACAAACTATGGCCTGCGAACAACCTTCTCTCTTTCTCCATATGCTGATTGGTCAGCGATAACTTTTTTAAAATAAGCGGGAACTCAAACATTATTAGCTATAGAAATAATATACCCTTATATTTTTCACTCGCACACGTGTTTCCCGGAAAGGCTGATTTAAAAAAAGTATAAATATGTTTAAAAAAAAATTATCTTCAATATACCTACTAAGGGCAGACCTGCTACTTGGCCGTGCAAACAAGCGTGCGAGTGAAAAGGAAAATATGGGTATACCCGTTCTCCCGCTAATACTAAAAACTTAACGCCGAAAAATATCAACACGTGAAGCGACAGAGAAATATTTCCTTTTCCATCGCACGCTTGTTTGCGGCCAAGTAAGCAAGTCTGCCCCTAGTAGGTATATGCTTTTGCTTTGAGCATATATCTACTCAAAGATGCACGAACAACCTATTTTCTTTCTTAACGTGCTGATTGGTCAGCGAAAACTTTTTAATATTGGCGGGGCCGTCGAACAATCAGCACGCGAAGCTAGGGGGGAAAGGTTATACCCTAACCACAACTAAGGTTCGAGCATATACCTACTAAACCAATCAGCACGCAGAGTGGTAAATAAGCAGTGGAGCGCAAAAAAAAGGTTATAGACCTATTCTTTTTTCTGTGTGGCACGCTTGTTCGCACGACTGAGCGGCAAGGCTCCTCTGAAGGAATATGCTTGAAGGTACTTAGCAAAAAATATCGATACCTATTTCTAAGATGGCAGGTCTGTTTGTTATTTAACTTCCGGTCGGGGGAGGAAGGATTCCTACTTAAGCCTCTAGCGAGATTTTAGGCAACCTAAAAAGTTCCAACCTAACCTTATTTTTATTGTTTAGTGAGCGTTTTCCTTTCGTTGGCAATTGTTTACAAAACGGTTTTCTGCTATTTTACTAATATGGTTAATATTTGGTACATACACACCTTCTGTTATTCATTAGGAATACGAATTTACGTGCGCACAGCAAAAATTGTGTCTGTCTGAAATATAATTGGGATAAAAAAGCTGCTTTGTTTTAAGAACTAACCATGACCGACTAGAACTAAAAGCTTTTGAATTTGTCTAAAAGGTCGGTCATGGTTATTTCTGGTAAAACCTATTCATTTTTTCGAAAAATCGGAGACGCCATTTTCGTTTCGAGTTCTTCTAATGTCCGCTAGGTGTGCTACAGTGGAATTTTTTCTCCCGACCGGAAGTGTTATTTAGTGATCCTTTATACTTTTTACTACAGCTCAGGTATCCTAAAAATCACAAAAGGCGCTGACGTAAAACGTATATTCCGAAATGGCTTTCATAAATGACCGATTTCGACAACGTTAATCACAGATTGTGCTAGCTTCACAGTCTATAATAAAAACTACGTACAGGTGTTAAACAAATTTTTTTATTTAGCATTTTTTTTAAGTTTAAAATTTTTTTAATGGAATATTTCCTAACAAAGCTTTAAAACTTACAACATTTTGGTTTTTAGATTGTTTAAGCAGCAAAAAATGGAAAAATGACCAATGTAATGTAAGTGGTAAATTACAGATATATCTATAAGAATGAAACTGGGTGCTTTACAACAGCAATATAAGCTGATAAAAAATTTAGTTGGAATAATTTTCACCAGGATCTGACCTCTTGCAACAATTGACCCAATAGTAAAATATGAAGGTACTATTGTTACTATACTATTTTATTTTAAAACTATGTAACAACTTGTCATTTACACTGTGTAATTTAGGTAACAGTAACAAAATTTCCCACCATTTTTTCCTCCAGGACAATTTTTATCATAAAAAAATACTAGAAAATTAATTTGAAATGCACTATTTGTAGTGTTTTTTAAAATGCTATATAAAGTATTGTATTGAGGTTACAAGGCATTTAATGAGACTAGACAGAGCCACTTTTAGCTTTTCTTATATTTACAAAAACAAATGTCAAAATAACCTTCGTTAAAATCACATACAAATTATTTTTTTTTTACCTTAAATGAATATAAAATCTTTCTTATTAATCTTTTGGAAAAATTAGACACTTCCAATATTTTTATTAAAAATACCTAAAGAGCCCAAAAATGTTCTTGTTTAGTGCTCATTGAATAACTTACACCTACTACTTTTTTTTATAAATACAGATATACTTATTTTTGTTTTGTAGGCATTCTTGTTGAGTACAGCCTGACAATTTTAAAGCTATAAAAGCCTGTTGGTAAGTTATAAAAATATTAACTTTCTTTGTCTTACAAAACTGTTGGGTTGTAACTACGTTTTATATTTTGCTAGCATATTTTAAAGAAATCTTTTTTAAAATGGAACCATTTCGGTATAAATATTACTTTGGCATGTACCAAAAAGGAGTTTTTTTACTGTTACATTTTCATAACAAATTAAATCTTTTAATATGTTCTTGTTGAGATTACTTACCTGAAAAATTTCCAAAAAGGGAAAGGGACCACAATGGGTGCTAATCTCGGGTTAGCGAACTGAGTGTGCTCAGCCTCAGATGAGCAGATTAACGTTAACAGTTTTTTAAAAAAATGTTTGCATTATAAATTTCATTGCAATACAAAAAATAAAATATAAGTTTAACTAAGTTTATAATAAATCTAACTGCTTGAATTATAAAGAAAATTTAAAATATAGTACATTAGAAAACATATCATGATAATCATAAAAAAA